>BQKN01000146.1:786232-901364 GCA_022839385.1 Asparagus kiusianus | reverse complement strand
TTTCATAGAGTTGAGATCTATGGTGAGACTTTGTTTATGTGACTCATTGTATTTGAGATTCAATTCAGACTCAGAGATATGTCTATTTTTTTTCCAGTTGGGCTCATTATTGATTTTTCTTATGCTTCTTCTGTGTATATCCAGTGTTGTTCTATTTCTATTTTTTTACCTGTCTGTACCTTCACCTATTTATTGTTTCCACTAGAGAGATAGTGATTGTGATGGTGAAACTTGTCATAGCATGGTGGTTGGTGCTTGGCAGGTTATACAATCCGGGTTTCACCTGGGACTGCAGTCTTGTGTGAACCCTGGGGCGTCACATATACCGAGAGGAGTGTGTGGTGAGGACAGAGTCGATACCGAGAGGAGTGCGGTGGCCTAGTGAGAGGTGATAATTCCGAGCACTTGAGGGAGTCGATACGTGAGGACCAACACTTGAGGTTATAGCTTGTGTATGTACTTTGTGAGGATTTGTGAGAGTTGTCGGTTGACTTGATAACCGAGTGTGTAGAGTTTTCGGTTAGCTAGAAAATCGAGTGTGTAGAGAAGTTCCGGCTTTCAAACCGGGTTGTGTTGTGGATTCTCCTCGAGAGTGGGGAGCGGGGATGTAGGACGGAAGGTCCGAACCTCGTGAACATATAGCGTGTTTGGTTTGCATTAGCGCACTTATAACTGTTCATGTTATAGCCTATTGCATCTTGTTTGTTTCACTCTTGTGATAGTTTATATATCATTGCATACATCATATAGTATATCTCATTGCTAGGATATATCACCTTTGTTCATATTGCATATTCTTGCTCATAAGTAATTGTATATCATCTTGCAAGAACATATTTGTTAATAAGTTTTAAATTGACATAAAATCGGATTAGATTAGCATAAACCCTATTCTATGGTTCTTTCATAGCGACCTTAGGGTCTAACAGACACATTCCATCACATCCAACACATTATCAAATATTTTCAATATCCACCACCATCATATTTCCGTCCAACAATATCCAACAATATCCACATCCAACACAATATCGAATATTTTTCAATTTCACATCCCATATACTCATAGCACAATCCACTAACTAACAAAAATTTGAAATAACTATCACACAATGTTTTGTCACTTATACAATTATCTCACACATAGTTTCAAAACCCAATAAATCCATCATACACACATAGATAATAAGTCACGACATGAGAGATCCATCATAGTCATAATAAACATGATACAAGTAAAGTTTTATAGCTCCCACGGATAATGTAATGTCGCACACACACAAGATAGATAAGATAGAAAATAAATAGTTAAATATCAAGCTCAATCTCCTCTTCCTGATCATCTTCGCTAGTTACGTGCCTCTCATTCATGCCATTATTGCTCCTCATAGCATCCACAGTCTTAGCATTAAACAATTACTTATTAGAATCACGCAAAATTTAGCAAAATATTATAATGCATGTATTTATACTATTATTTAAGAAAACCTTTTTTTGGTGTTTTACCTGTGTTATTCATGCATAAAAAATTCGAACACATCATGTTAAACAACATCATAACTTACAACTTATTATAACTTAAGTTGCATGTCGCATATATATGGTGGTAAAGTTGGTAATCTAAAAAAAATTAAAAATTGAATATTAGTTTGCATAACTCCAAAAAAATGGAATATCATATTTCATCCAGTTAACTTGGGACCCGACACAATATATATCTATTTTATACCCTCATCCTATATGTTAAATATAGAGACTATACTTTTATTTTCACGTTTGAAGCTAAGATATCCAATTTTCCCACATGTTCATAACATTATATTTTATATTTTCCATTGTGTACGTGGTTTATTCCATAAAGCAATACATGAATAATGACACTATGCATGACTAAGTAAGAGAAAAATACCACTAGTAAAAACGAATGAAACAAATGTACATATAGCTATCATTGAAGTGTTAATATGTACGTTAAGTTGATTCAAAGAAATTCTATAAAGATAATAAAGAATAGTTACCTATACTAAAGCAATCATCAAAGTCAACGAAGGCTTATGTAAACATACCTGTGTACTAGCCTACACAAATCTAGATGCCAAGCTCAACTGAGGTACAATCTCCATAAATAAATCGTTGGGAATCGTACTAGACAAGGAAGATATGATGCAAGGTAGAACAACCTCTAACTGTGACTGAGACAAAATAGATAATAGCTTTGTCATCATCTGGTGGTAGAGTGTCAGATCAATCTTACAAACCAAATAGCATGTGAAATGATTAGCGAGATCCAAGCCTGGCGAAACGACAGGTGGTTGCACAAACGAAGGTGGCACTTATGTTGCAGTCATGGGTCCTATTAAAGTCGAAGGTGCCGCTATAGATGCGATGGAGGATGACATGTAATGGCACCGTCAAGCTCTAATTTCCCATAATGGATATCTCCTCTTATGCTTATTTCTTGTAATAGTCGTGATGATCTTGTCATTGTCCACCTTAGATAGAATGCGTGGGTCCAAATCACCTTTCACTTCACCTTGTGTCACTTATAGTATTGTTCGGGTTATCTCCATGTTGAAGCTCTCCTAAAATCACAACCAATAATAAGAAAATACAATATCAATGTAAATATTTTGTAAATAATAGAGAATTTAATGATTCAATTTATTAAATTCTAATTAAATTATAAAATTGTACAAACTTGATATATGTGGATAGTTGAAAGAAGTAGAGAGTGTAGTCCAAATAATAGGAGAACCTGGAATATGAGAACTTGCTTATGCTTATGATTATCTTGATGGTCATATTTATATTTAACGCTAGAATGGGCGTATTAACACTTAGCTGCTAATCATTCGGAACACATGATATATATATGGGGGGTTCCTTGTTTGGATTTTTCGTCCGACGTACTAGTTCTGCTTAGTTAGGGGTTAAGTGAGAATATATGAATTCTATATTGTTAAGTGTAGATATTTCTATATTTCATATCTAGAGTTAATGGTATGAAATATATATGTGAGGGTTTCCTTGTCTGGATTATCCTCTCAATGTGCTTTTCTGGTATTATTAATCTCTAAGATACGATTGCGGAATTTCGGGGACGAAATTCTCTTAAGGGGGAAGAATATAAAATCCTGTAAATTTGAATATATAATAATACATATTATTTATTAATGTTTGAGTATGTTAGGAATTGATGTGAGATCAATCTAATGTATATATATGAGGATACAAGAGAATCATGCTCAAAACATGCACAAACAGACTGATTTAAGTCTGTCTAGTCGACTATGACTGTTAGTAGTCGACTACTAAGGTCATTAGTTGACTAATAAGGATAATAGTTGACTAGTCAGGCTGATTTCTTGATTTCCTAATGGGTTTCGGTTCAGTTTGGGGCCAGCTTTATATATGTGTATATATACCATTTTTACACGAAAATTTCCTCTCTTTTAATTATATCTCTGAACCCTAAGCAGTCACCCTCTCCCCTCAAACCCTAGAACCTTTTTTTGGTGTTTCTCAAGGAGTTTGAGACGTGAAATCGAGCAGAGAGCGGGTTTTGCGATCGTGGTTGAAGGGGGATCTGCTCATACGTGCTTGAGGAGTTCAACACGACTCTGAAGTAAGATCATCTTCATCCAAACCTACACCTTTAAATAATAATTGATTTGATATGTTCAACTTGTTATTTTCATGTCTAAATCTTAACCTGAGGTGTTAAAAGTTAGATTTTTGTTGTTAAATCTTAAACTCATGTAAGATCTGATATTAATTCTTGCTTTTTACATTAGATTCATGATCATGATCAATAGGGTGTTTTTAAAGTTCATTTTTAACTTAATAATCATGCCTAAATCATGTTTGAAAACCTAGTTTTATTATTTAATTAAGTACATGTTGATTAAAGATGTTTAAACCCTAAGTTTGTGATACCTAAGTAGTGTAATCATATTTAAACGAATTTTGTTAGACCCTAGAGGGGGGTGATTAGGGTCTTATGCTAATCTAATCCGATTAAATGCTAATTAAAATATCTTAATAAATATATTCTTGCAAGATAGATATACGAGAGATATAAGCAAGAATAAGCAATATGAACAATGAGATATATCCTATATGATGAAAATATATATGCAAGGATATATAAACTAACACAAGGGGTAAACAATTTAACTACAAATGTGATAGGGCAAAATGATCAACAAGCAATATACAATGGCGATGTAAGATATGAACATGAAAAACAAGTATGCCAATGCAATCACAAACAAAGGATATGTTTATGAGGTTCGGTCCCCACGACCTACGTCCACGCTCCTCACCTCGAGGAGATACTCCACTATCATAACCGGTTTGGAAGCCGGAACTTCTACACACTCGGTTTACAAGTTCACCGAAAACTCTCACACAACAAACACTATGCAATCACACTCTACACCCACATAAGTGTTAGACCTAGCCGTGTCTCCCTCAAGTGCTCGGTTACAACCTCTCCCTAGGTTCGTCAACCGACGCCACTCCTCTTGGAACGATCCCCGACTCTCTCCACACACTCCTCACTCGGTGTACAAGTGTATTACAAAGTGATTCTCACGATAAGCACAATATAATAAATAATTGTTCTCTCTAACAAGGTGAGAACTTAATTAGGCTCAACTCAATGTCACATAATCCCACAACCCAATTATATAATGTATGCAAATACAATAAGCTCAATGGTTGTGTGTGTAAACAAGGAGTAAATCAAATCAAACTAAACTCAAATAAAACTAGCTTTAATAGAAATGATAATCAACAAATAATTATAAATAAAAGCTAGAGTTGAGTTTAGGAAAACTTCTCTAGATGACAAGAGAGAGAGAGATGGATTGAATGCCCAAAATACACTTGATAATCTCCTCAAGCTCTTGTAAAACTTCCTTCATAAACCAAACCCTTAAACAAGCTTAAAACAAGCTTAAAACCTTTTTAAAAACCCTTGTTTAAAAACTTCTTTGCTTAGTTGAAAAGAGATCAGCAATAGGGTATTTATACCCACTCAAGATCTCAAAAAAAATCCCAAACCAAATGACAAAACAGCCCCAGAAAAATCAGCTCAGAAATAGCCGTTAGGAGACAACGGCTCTATTGGCGGTCTACCGAAAATTCCTGCGGTCGACCGATGGAGCTCTCGGTCAACCGGACCGGTCGACCGACAAACTCTCTGCTACCCACTGATGGCTGAACATATGAGCGGTCGACCGGATCGGTCGACCGAAATCTGATACATGAAAATCTGATTTTGAAAACTGTTTTTTTGATTTTAAAACCCTGTTTAAAAATATCAAATAAATTCTAAAAAATGTAAAACTTTGGGGAATGATTGTAGACATGATAATAAACATGCTACAATGACTGGTTTCCAAAAAGGACTTCCCAAATGAAAAATATCATCATTTTACAAAATAGTCCAAAACATGAAAATGTAAACACATGAATTTGATGTTTTGACCTAAACCAACTTTTGAAACTTTACACAATGATTTTGTAGACTCGAGAAAATATGTATATGATTGTTATTAAGTCCAAAAACTAAGAGTATAATATTTTTACAAAATTGCATATTCTAGGTAATATATACGAAAACACAATAGTAAATATGAAACATGTGATTTCATATTTATAAACATGAAAACCAAAACTTGTATGTATATATATAACTATATATGCATAGAAAACAAAACTTATATGTATATATATATATATATATATATATGTATAAATCTATAAAATATGTGTGTATATTATATTGAGCTTAAGGTACTTAACACACATAATATAAAATCTAAACTAGATTACCCAAGCAATGATCTTGAACTTCATTGTAGCTCAACTTGGTACACATACAGATGAAGCTTGAACTTGATCTTTAACTTTGAATTGCAATGCTTCACTCCACTATTCCGCCAACCTCCATTGGATATCATAGTTGTAGCGCATATTCCATCCAACCTCCAATAACGTTGTTTGCCTAGAATAAATACGAAAACACAAACACTAGACAAACAACATTAGAAGTAAATTGTTTGTTAAACATCATCAAAACAAGAAGACCAACAAATTTATCTCTGTTCATGTTTAGATTTTATCATGTTTTATTAATTATGTTGATAATCCATGTGCTAAATTGAGAAAATTGATTAATTAGGATGTTGAACCCTAATTAGACTAAATTAATATTTCGTATTATGTTCAAGTTAATCTCTGTTGAATATTTATCAGGTTTAAATCTTGTTTTAACTTCATGATAAGTGCATTTGACCAATAAGTCCTGTTCGTGCATGTAAAAATTCATGTTTTACTGTGTAGTCAACTAATACCCTTAATAGTCGACTACTCGTTCCCAGGTTCAACCTACAGAAACTTATTTGTTGTAGAGTAGTCGACTAATACCGTTAATAGTCGACTACTGATACAGATTTTTGCCTTCATAGAGTCTGGATAGACTCAATGTAGTCGACTACTAAGCTTAGTAGTCGACTACTAAGACAATTTTCTTGATTTTTGTTTTGAACTGTTTCGAGATGCGATCGCGGAGTTCGAACAACATGTTGACACACGTACAATCATGAATATACACGAATAGTGTCATAGTATACATATGAGTACCCCAAGGGGGATTATGACAAGTATTGATCCGTTTGCACTTGGGATATAAGATATACACATGTTATACACATGTTTGGATATCATTAATGAGCTCAATTTAGTACTATGTGGGGTAGTACGTCGATATTCTATTTGTACATGCCATTGAGTCGGGTTTTAGGATGCTTTATTTAGCAGTCCGTCCTGTAGTAGGGTGCGATGAGGCTTGTGAGTTGTATTTCCAGGATGCCTATTTGGTAGTCCGTCCCGCACTCATGTTACGTACAGAGATATTATGAGACTAATATAGGCAATGCCTAAATTCAAAATATGAGGAGGGTCGTTGTTTTCGTCGAAAGTTACCTTAGTCATTGATTTCATTAAACTTTAAGCGTTACAAATGAATTCAAATAACAAAAGAATAAAAGATTACAACTTTCTTGAAAATAAACACAAAATCCGTTTATCGGCTCTTGCTTGCGTGTGTTCTTTGCCGGTGCCGGGGTTAATCCGTGGACGACCGCGAATCAGATCCGGTTGCAGGAAAATTCGGCAGAGCTTCGTCTTGACTGAGGAAGTTTTCTAGTTTGAAGCGCTGAGATCGACCAAGCGAAATCAGGGCTCTTCTCGAGATTAAGACCAAGCCTAATCTCAAGGGACGGACTGACGGGGTTCAGATCCTTCGAATAGCTCCTTCTTTATGCCGAAGTTCGCCGGGATCTGATTTGCCTTCGCTGAAATTCGTGCTCCTTGACTCCTCAATCCAGCAGCACCTCCACGTCTTGATAATAACTCCGCCCCTGAAAATGGAGGCCTTTGGCTCGTATTTATAGGCCCCGGATGCGGTTATTTTGGATGAGAACAAGGATTTGGCTCTATCTTCAGTCAACAGCAGCCCAACCACGTTTAGGGATGATCTCCAGTCAGTTAAGAACCCCTGGATCCGATAAACCCTGCAAAAAACCAATTTAAAACCGTCAAAACGCGTTTTAGAACTTTACTGTGCGACAGAATGATCTGACCCGCGCTCGCGCGGGTCGGAATCATCCGACCCGCACTCGCGCGGGTCGGATTGATCCGACCCGCGCATGTGCGGGTTGGATTGATCCGACCCGCGCTTGCGCGGGTCGGATCATTCCATCCTGCGCTTAACGCGGGTTCGCTGACTTTTCTCTCTCTCTCTTTTTTTTGGTTTCTTTCTTCCGGGACTTGTTCTTGTCGCGTATTCGATAGATTTGTTAATTTGTATGCTTCGTCGCGAGACCGATCGTCGAACGCGCGTTGGTTAATATACGCGTGCTGATCGATGCGCGCGGGCTGATTGACGTGCGCGCGTTGGTTTGACGAATCTTCTTGACTCGCCTATTCATTGCTTCGAGTTTCGTGCGGGCTCTCATAGACAGTTTTATACGCCTACAGATACCCTCTCCAAAGTATTTCAGTCTCGTTCTTTTATAGAAGAGTCTGGAATGCTTTGGATGTGATTGTCCCAACCTTTAGTCGGTATAACGGGACCTTGGAATGGCTTCTGTTCTGGATTCCTTCAATTCCTTCAGGTCATTCAGTGCTTTGTAGAATGCCTATTGAGGTTCCGGTGCTACATTTATTGTCTGACCGTTGTCGGAATCTTGAACTTGAAGTCGATTCTTGATTTCTTGCTTTTTTAGCTCGAGTTTGCTGCTTCAACACAGAACTAAACATCGATTTGACGGCGTTGAATCTTCATTTGCAACGCGTTGTCCGGCGTTTGAGCTTCTTGGTGACGCGTTGTCCGGCGTCCAGGCTTTATTGCGACGTATCGTTCGACGTCTGACACAATTTATACTCATACGTCTGCTGGAGTATACACAGTTTAAGCTCTTAAGGAGTTGGAGCGTGGCGGATACTCGAGTCACGAGACCAATCCATAGAATTGATGCGTCAATGATTCGTACTTATAGAATTTTTGGTAAATTCTCAGCCATCAACGGGTTTGATTAGCCTTTACCGACTACCGTTTGAGTCGGGCTAGCATGCGGATTGTTTAAGTCCGTTCCGCATGTGACGTTAAGCTAAAAGAGTTAATTCTTTTAGTGCTACGATATTGAATACGTAGACTTCGTCTTTCTCCTGTGAAAAGACTAAACAGCAACGTGTATGAGACGTTGACTTAGGATTTTTAGCAAATCCTCAGCCTTAAACGGATTTGATTAGCCTTTACCGACTACCGTTTGAGTCGGGCTAGCATGCGAATTGTTTAAATCCGTTCGCATGTAACGTTGTGCTCAGAGATTGAATTCTCTGAGATTTTGTTGCTATGATTTTGAATACATAGACTTCGCCATTGTTATGGGAATAGGCTACCCAACAACGTGTATTAGACGCTGACTTATCCCTACTTAGGCTTCGGGATAAAATACCCCAGAATCGAACTCTGGTGTCTTTTTCAATCGGTAAAAGACTAAACCGGCAGCGCGTGTTAGGCGCAGACTTATCCCTGCTTAGGTTTCGGGATAAACTACCCCAGAATCAAACTCTGGTGTCTTCTTCTGCGAAGAAAGACTAAACCGGCAGCGCGTGTTAGGCGCAGACTTATCCCTGCTTAGGTTTCGGGATAAAATACCAAGAATGAATCCGAAACTCTCGGGAAGTGATTGGTGTGGGAAGGAAGAATTTTGTATTCTATTCCCCAAACAAAGAAGGAAAGGAGACTCGAGGTGGGATCTCCACCCCCAGAATCCGGAAAGGTGACACTAAGAGCGGGATCTCCACTCCGAGAATCGAAAAGATTCGGATAACCCTAACTGTCGGAAGGTTTGATTACCGAACTAAGGATGAATTTCTCGTTTATCGAGAATAGATGGTAGTTTTGGTCCTAACTGTAGGAAGGTTTGACCAAGGGGGAGTTTGAGATGATCCTAACTGTAGGAAGGTTTGATCACTCGATTTGAAAGTGGACCTCTCGTTCATTGAAGGAATCGAGAGGGGATTTTGGTTTTGGCCCTAACTGTATGAAGGTTTGACCAAGTAAAAGGTGAGAGTGAGAGTACGAATCACCGTGGTTGACTCGTACAAAACACTCAAAGGGGTCTCTGATGTTAAGTGATAAAGACTTAACAAAAAAAAAAAAAAAAACGGGGCTTTGACAATTCGTCAATGATTTCATTTCAGCAAAAAGGTGTTTAGTGTTTATCACTTATTCATCATGACCGGGTTATCCCTAAGAATATTACATTTTAACATTCTTCCGGGAACTTCCTGTTACATGAATTATCCACCCCCAGCTTTCTTTACAAAACTGGGTGTATCATTGAATTAGATGCACGATCGGGTTATCCTTAGGAATACCACGCATGGTACTCTCCAGGAACTTTCCGTGGAAGAAAGGAAATAGTTTAGACTCATACACCCATTGGAGTTTCAGGAAGCAGTTTATACTCTTATACCGGTCGGAGTTTTCATTCGACTTAATTGAGCGATATAACGCCGGCTTCAACCAAGGTTTGGATGCTATTCTTGAGAGCAAAGCAATCTTTGGTGGGATGAAGGACCCTCCTGTGGTACGCACAGTACTTCGGATCCGCAGTATTGTCGGCTTCCTCCTGGTTTGCGATAGGTGGTAGCTTGATCTTGTTGTTTTCAAGGAGGGATTCGAAGATGGCGGGAACGTCTTCGTCCTTGAAGGAATACTCTTTTTGGAGTTTCGGGTTCGAAGTCTTTTGCTGCTTTCGGGATTGCTGTTGTGGCATTTGTTTAGCATCAACAGCGGCTGCATGTGCTTTGCCCTTACCACGGGAGGCGAAGTTCAAGTTCGGAGGATTAGCCGTCGGTTGGCTCCTCTCGGCCTTCTTCCTTCGGAGGAAGCGTTCGGCTTGTTCACCGCGCACCTTCAAGTCTTTCTAAGTATTGGACGGTGCGACTCCCATAACTTCCAACACGTCCAAAGAGAGGTTGTTGTGACAGGTTTGGAGGATGAAGTCCTCCGTGATCGGATCTCGGTAGTTCATTGCCTTAATCCGGAAGCGTTTGACGAAGTCGTCGACCGTCTCGTCATCTTCTTGCTTCTCATCGAAGAGTGTCCTGATTGATACCTCGGCGTCATCATCAAAAAAATGAGCGAGGAATAGGCTCTCCAGGTCGTCCCAGCTGTTAATGCTTCCAGACTTGAGACGGCGGTACCAATCGAAGGCTGGCCCGCGAAGAGTGCCGACGAATGACCGAACCATCAAGGCTTCATTGCCGGAGATCATGCCCAAGTGGGATTTAAAGTAGATCAGATGTTGTGTGGGCGAACCCTTCCCGTCAAATGGTGTGAAGTTAATCAGGTTGAACTTCACCGGGTATGCTATTGAATCCCACTCCCTTGGATAAGGACACGGAATGCCGGTCCTTTTCACCTCTTGAGCAGACATCAGAGCGTTGATTTTGCTCTCGAGATCTTTTATTTTCTCATCCTCACTCGTATCAGGGCTTGGACGAATTGAAAGAGGGATAACGCGGCCACCCCCAGCATTGTCATCATTGGTGGGACCACCCCCAGCGTCGTTGTTTTTAGTGGGGCCACCCCCAGCGCTCTGGTCAATGGGAGGGTCATCAGCATTGATGTATTCATCCACGTCTGAATCGCTATCTGTTTGGCTAACATTATTACGATGACTGGATTCACCAAGTTGATTCGACAAAGTTCGGATTTGTTGGTCATGTTCTTCCCTCATCCGCCGCATAGCCATTTCCATTTCAATCTTGAATGCCTCTTTCTGCTTGGTTAGGGCATCCTCAAGAATTTTAGTGATTTGCTCGGTGTTGATCATGAGTGATTCGTAAGGTTGTCCTGCACTCGATGCGGTGTCATCGGAAGCCATCGCTGAGCAAGCATCCGAGCAAACATCCGAGGCTTCATCATCCGAAGGAAGTCCCTTCTGCATTCTTTGGTAATCCCTTCGTCTACTGGTCCCCGTTCGCAATCGAGTTAAACGTTGGGACACCGTGGCAAATTGATCTGGACTAAAGTGTCGCGTCGACTTTCCTCTCCCGGTCATGTTTACGGACACTTCTGGAAATTCATCATCTTGAAGAGGAACTCTCTTCTTTCGGAAACGCCTTGGTCTGGATTCAGACGTTCTGGTGGAAATTCTTTCAAATACTGAAACTCTCTCCGGGACGGTTTTGGAACAACAACACTCTGACAATACCGCCTTGATAATTTTAGCACACGGGCAGTGAGAATCCGTGTCTCGGGCACTTCTTTTCCTGGATTTGTTCGCATCCCCAGTTTGATAGTACAACTCGTCAATTTGATGACTGGAGCAACCTATCATGTGTTGGCACGAGTCCCTAGGTGTAACGTCCTCGTCTGACGAGTATGTTTCCTTCTGGGGATACAACGCTTTGTTAGTGTTTTCAGGAGTCGCATGTCTGAGGCTACGTTTTTGTGAACGTTGGTCCTCAACAGGCTCCTGGATTTCAACACGCAATCCAATGCGGTTATTTGCGGGACTTTTCCCGTTATACGTTCTCCTCCGCTGTCTAGGAGGACGAACTCCAGCCCAACGATGTGCTCGAGATTCATTCAATAGGCCTAAACGCTCTTTGACCGGAGCTTTGCCTCGATCATTGGGTGAAGGGCCAAGGCGATCTTTGATCGTTATTTTAAAATGGGACAAATCCACGCTATTGCGGACCTCAACCGGAGGCGCGGAGCTTGATGGAATTGACGGAATAAGTGCAGGAGATCTTCTGTCTTGACTCTGACGAGGGTCAGACTTGGGTGACCCGCGAGTTGGAGGGTCGGATTTGGGCGACCTGCAGATTGGTAGGTCGGATTTAGGTGACCTGCAGATTGGCAGGTCGGATCTGGGTGACCTGCAGATTGGCGGGTCGGATCTGGGTGACCTGCGATTCGGCGGGTCAGATTGAAGTGACCTGTGTTTCTGCGGGTCGGATTGAAGTGACCTGCGTTTCTGCGGGTCGGATTGAAGTGACCTGCGTTTCTGCGGGTCGGATTGAAGTGACCTGCGTTTCTGCGGGTCGGATTGAAGTGACCTGCAAATTGGCGGGTCGGATTGAAGTGACTTGCAAATTTGCAGGTCGGATTGGAGTGACCCGCGTTTTTCGAACTTTTTGGCCGCCGTCTTAGACTTTGGCCTCCATACTTGGTGCAGTCTTTGTGGCTTATTTTCCACTCCTTCTTTCTCCAATTTCTTGGCTTCTTGCATAAGAATTTTTGCTTGTGCAAGCAATGCGCGGCGTTTCTGAATCCGCTCTTGAAGAGTCGATCGGGTCCTTTTGACGCGAACCCATTCGTTCCTCGCTGGTTTGAAGGAAGAGTTGTCCACCCTCTGTTGTGGTAGTTGGTGCCTCCTGGACTTCAGATCCGCTTCATAGCGGATTTCATCAACTGGTTCCAAGGCTTTGGCTAGTTGGCGTGCGAGGCGTTGGCGTCGCCTCTGACGTGCTCTCTTTGACAAAGTGGGCACATCATCAACAGTCGACCCCTTGCTTAAGGGGTTCAGATCTGTAGTTTTAGCCTTGTCGGATGCCGGCGGGGCGTTGTGGGTCACGAGTGCAGCGGTGGCGGGAAGATCTCCTTCTTGGGCTTCTGTAGCTGAAGTCCAACGGGTCTTCCTAGAGTAGGCCTTCCTGCATCTGCGAGGAGAGGCCGATCTGGAGGAGGAGGACAAGTATTCCTCGTACTTCTGCTAGTCGAACTCATATTCGACCTCCGTTTCAACCGAGATCGGGATCCGAGGTTGCGACACGTCAGCCTTCGCAGAAAGGCTGTCGGCTCCCACTGTGGTCGCCAGTTTGTTTTCGTCGAAAGTTACCTTAGTCATTGATTTCATTAAACTTTAAGCGTTACAAATGAATTCAAATAACAAAAGAATAAAAGATTACAACTTTCTTGAAAATAAACACAAGATCCGTTTATCGGCTCTTGCTTGCGTGGGTTCTTTGCCGGTGCTCCGTGGACGACCGCGAATCAGATCCGGTTGCAGGAAAATTCGGCAGAGCTTCGTCTTGACTGAGGAAGTTTTCTAGTTTGAAGCGCTGAGATCGACCAAGCGAAGTCAGGGCTCTTCTCGAGATTAAGACCAAGCCTAATCTCAAGGGACGGACTGACGGGGTTCAGATCCTTCGAATAGCTCCTTCTTTATGCCGAAGTTCGCCGGGATCTGATTTGCCTTCGCTGAAATTCGTGCTCCTTGACTCCTCAATCCAGCAGCACCTCCACGTCTTGATAATAACTCCGCCCCTGAAAATGGAGGCCTTTGGCTCGTATTTATAGGCCCCGGATGCGGTTATTTTGGATGAGAACAAGGATTTGGCTCTATCTTCAGTCAACAGCAGCCCAACCACGTTTGGGGATGATCTCCAGTCAGTTAAGAACCCCTGGAACCGATAAACCCTGCAAAAAACCAATTTAAAACCGTCAAAACGCGTTTTAGAACTTTACTGTGCGACAGAATGATCTGACCCGCGCTCGCGCGGGTCGGAATCATCCGACCCGCGCTCGCGCGGGTCGGATTGATCCGACCCGCGCATGTGTGGGTCGGATTGATCCGACCCGCGCTTGCGCGGGTCGGATTGATCCGTCCCGCGCTTGCGCGGGTCGGATCATTCCGTCCTGCGCTTAACGCGGGTTCGCTGACTTTTTTCTCTCTCTCTTTTTTTTGGTTTCTTTCTTCCGGGACTTGTTCTTGTCGCGTATTCGATAGATTTGTTAATTTGTATGCTTCGTCGCGAGACCGATCGTCGAACGCGCGTTGGTTAATATACGCGTGCTGATCGATGCGCGCGGGCTGATTGACGTGCGCGCGTTGGTTTGACGAATCTTCTTGACTCGCCTATTCATTGCTTCGAGTTTCGTGCGGGCTCTCATAGACAGTTTTATACGCCTACAGTCGTCAAGAAAACAAACCTCTTTTCAATCCAAGACGAGGCTTGTTGCTAGCAAAGATCCACTTCCCAAACGAAACTTGCCACGCAGCAAAGCTCAACAACAAAAGCGAAGCTCATCATTAGAAACGAGGTTCGATGTTCATCTTTGGAAGATGTGGTTCATCAGTGAAGACAAAGCTCATCATTAGACTTAAAGCTCGTCAGTGAAGATGAAGTTCGTCTAAGGGAAATCCACTAGATTTGCTACACAGTTGAACTCAGCTATCGAAGACGAAGTTCGTTAGTGAAGACGAAGTTCGTCAGACAAAGTCAGTGAAGATAAAATTCGTTAGTAGAAGCTTGCTTATTGCAAAGTTTGCCTTATAAGACGAACCTCACCGCGTATCGAGGCTCGACCAATTTGATGAATTCCGTGTCAATCAAAGATGAGGCTCCTCGTCCACATGAGATTTAGTTGTAACGGCTCCGAAGACTTAGTCAGCTACGTGGGCTAATCTTCAGGACCACGTTATGATGCATGCTGATTTAGAGGAGACAATTACGCCCCTCTACCCGTGATTGTAACATGTCGGTTACGTGCTTAAACCTTATAAATAGCCATCGATGGCTACAGAGGAAGGGGGCTTTTAAACTATTGGAAATTTAGACCTCGAGAATCATCAGAGATCAAAGCTCATGCGTATAGATCTAGAATTCAAACCTTAACTCTAGCATTCTAACGAACGTCAGAAGCTTCAGCAATCTTATTCTGATCATCAACGGGAGGCAATCTCGACTCAAGCATCAGGGAAAGCATCCTTTCGCCACTAAGAACCCATGTTAAATAAGGAGAAGCTGAATTAATTTTCTCTTCATCTATAATCGAGAGAGAGTGTAAGTGATTGTAAGGGTTTCATACCAAGTGATCGAACCTAATTTTCTTAAAATAAGAGAATCAATCCCAGTTAATTTTTTGACCCTACAGATGATGGCGACCACAGTGGGAGAAGTCATTCTTTTTGATGAACTAGTGGTGGTGCAATTAGATCAGATCACAGTGGGAACCGAGGTTGAAACTCTAGTTATAGAGTTCGACCAGACAAAGTACGAGGAGTTAATCTCCTCTGGTAAGTCCAGTCCTACTAAGGCACGAAAGTGCCGTCGAGTCTCGTATGAGACTTCAGCCCAAAGCGCTTCTGATGATTTAACTTGAGTTAATCTCGAGGAAAAGTCCACGCCCCTCAAACAGGAGGTTCCAACAGCTAGCCATCAGGCTAAGAGCTGGGTTGTCAAGCAACCTTGCCAAACTTTGGTTGCTTCTACGGAACCTAACCAGAAATTGGCTGTTGTAGAACCTACTGCTAATTCACTCTCAAAACAAGCAAGACAGCATCAACGTCAGAACCAGGCTCACCGCAAGGCTCAAGCCCAGGTCTCGTCGAATGGTTTTCACTATCGGCTATGAGACAACATGTCTAAGGCCCACAAGCCTACTGAGGGTCAATTAGCTGAGGAACGTCAAAATGACGAACTTTACCCTTGTACCCAATTAGTTTCTAATGACGAGCTTCAATACGAGGTTCGTCCAACTCAACGAGTTTGCTCTATTGGGAAAAATAGCTAAATCTAGGCTTGTCAGGAGGACAAACTTCGCTCGAATGACGAACCTCGTATTCAACATGAGGTTCGTTTGAAACAACCATTGTAAGCTCGCACCGCTATTCGAGCTGGTTAGATTCAGGCCTATCGAAACAACAAGCCTCACCAACGTGTTCAGATGCATTCGACTGACGAACCTCGTCTTCAAGATGAGGCTCGTCCAGAACAACCGGTGATAATTTGCCTTACTCTTATAATAACAAGACTCAGGCTCGATGAAATGATGAACCTCATCGAAAAGACGAATCTCACCTTCAACCTCAGACTAGCACTATTGCAGAGAAACATTCAAGGGTCCAAGATGAGATTCGACCCAGACGACAAATCTGTAGTTAGAACCAAGTTCATCTAATTAACGAACCTCACATGAAATATGAGGTTGGCCCCCCGAGCCAGGTTCGTCCGAATATTAAAGCTCGTATGAATGATGAGGCTTGCCCAACCAACAAACCTCGTATCACACATAAGCCTCATCCCCCCACCCAAGCAATCCCAGAAATGAACATCATTCTCGAGAGGAGGTTCAGTCAATTCGAGATGGCCATGTTCAGGTTTGTCAGAAGCACGAACCTTAAGCTAAGAGCCAACCGAGAAGGCGAGTACACCAAGATCGTTCTACCAATAAACCTCATCACAAACATATGAATGATGAAGTTCATTCAGCTACTCAAGCTCATCAACCTTTATCCTTTAGAGGGTCTCGTTCGGGTAAAGCTAAGTTACCAAATTTGGTTGGGGGTAACCCTGACATTGATCTCCGAGATTTTCTCAATCGTAAGCGCAACATGAGTCAGATGCAGTCTCATTGCTGCTGTGAAAAGTTAATCTTTGTAGTGCTCTCCCAATGTCTATGTGGGGTATCAGCATAAAAGTCTATAGTCTTTGAACGATTGTCAGAGCCTTCGATGATTCCTTCATTCAAAAGAAGACGCTTTTGTCCTAAAAAGCAAGTGTCTAAAAATCACCACGTCGAAGTGATGATCAATATGGCTGGTAAAGGCAAGGGTAAAACCCAAGCAGATTCTTCTGAGTCCTCCGATCGTGGGTTTTCCCCAGGATTACGAGAAGCACTCATTGAAAGACAGGGTGTTTACCAACACACTTGTATCCGTATCGGAGCAAGGATCTCGTTGGATTATCTAAAATTAGCAGGTATATCCTATGATGTTAATGAAGAGCCTAAAAACTCTGTCATTGCAACATCCCAACCTTCCAGCACCGATCAAAGTGAGCAAGTGAGCACTCACATGGTTGAGAATGAAGAAGAAATGACAAGAAGGCTGGAAGAACAACAAGCTGCTCTCCTCCAACAAAAAGAAACCATCAGAAACTTGGAGGATATAGTGGACAAACTCCTCAAGGAGAAAAAGAAGAAGAAAGCTACCACCGAATCCTTAGGATCAAGGCACCAGCGACCTTCACCCAGTGCTTAGGAATCTAACCATCGAAATCAAGATGGTGATAATGCAGAAGATGAGGAAGAAAATATTTTTGATATTCACTCTGAATCATCCGAAGCTAAGTCCAACCCGCGTAAGAATGACCAAGATCAGAAGTTGGACGATTTCCTGAAGCAGCTTGAGGCTTTGAAGCTTTAGAGAAACTACATAGAACTGGGGGTCGTCATGCCATACCCTACCGAATGGGACTCTGTCCCTTATCCTCCAAAGTTCAAGCCACTCAGCCTCCTGCAGTTCGATGGCAAGGATTCTCTGACCCAACACATCTATATTTCTAGGCGTAGACTGGACACATAGTGAGAAATGATTCTATTATGACTCGACTGTTCATAAGCACCCTTAAAGGAGTCACTTTTGAATGGTTTCGCAAGCTGGAACCAGGCTCCATCAAATCTTTAGCTAATATGGAAAGGCTCTTTATGGTCGGATTCTTCGATGATGACACATAAGTATCTATGGCAACCTTGCTAGTTGAAAATCAGAAGAAGACATAGTCTGTCAGTAACTTTGCTAAGAGATTTAGAAATCGGTCCCTGCATTATCATGATCAAGTCTCTGAAAGTATGTTGATCGAGATGTGTCGCAATAATCTCTCGATCCATATATAATCTAAGATTAGAGCGGTGAAGACTCAAACTTGGAAGAGCTTGTTCGCCAAGGAGAACAGGTCGAAAGCATGCTCAAAAGGCTAGATGTTGAAGAGCCATGTGATTTTTAAGGAGGTGATGACCAAGACAACCTCACCCCTCTGACTTGTGTAAAAGGAAAAGAGGCTTTGGTGGTGAAAGCCACTTCTTCCCCTAAATCTTTGTTAAAGCAGAAGGGAAAATCTTCGGATAGCCACTTTCAATAGAAGTACGACTTTCAAGATGAGCAAGTCATCCCGATACTCAAATCCTTGATCAAGGCAAAAAAGATCAAGCTTCCTGAATCGATGTGACCTAAGGAGATGTCGAGAATGGATGATCTTAACTATCGCGCGTACCACAGGATGGTTCATCATCCTACCTCTAAATGCTACACCCTGAAGGATAAGATCCAAGCCTTATTGGATGCATGAGTCTTTACCCTTCAATCCTGATTTACAACTATCGTTGGAGTGGGGGTAGTTATGGTTTCTCTGCAAAACCATGTACTACCTTAAGCTTTCTCTCTGATGAAGTCATGATGACCCGAAGCTCATCATAAATCAACTCTAAGGTGAGTCCGAAGTCAGACATGAGCATCTGGCCCCTTACCAAAATACTATCATGTTAATGATTACCTCTGATAGTCACTTCCTCCAAATTCCCTCGCCAATCCTCTTTAATAGGATGGCGGAATCAAAAAACTATCACGTTAATGATTACATCTGATAGTCATTTCCTCCAAATTCCCCTACCAATCCTCTCCAATAGGATGATGGGTCCATAAAACTACCATGTTAATGATTACCTTTGATAGTCAATTCTTAACCTCCGTTGAAAATACTTCATCAAGTAGTGTTCTACTATACGATGAACATCTACTTGTCTCTAGATCAAGATAATGATCTACCATGCGATGATTCACTATTTGGTCTTTTTTGAACATTCTATCTCCTTAGAATGATAAAAAATAGTGACCTACCATGCGATGTGTCACTATTCCAATCACAGTCGTTATACTTCCATGTCATTGAACGACTTAATTTCCCTTGCCAAGTAGTGTTCTACCATGTGATGAGCACCTACTTGTCTCTTGGTCAAGATAGTGATCTACCATGCGATGATTCACTATCTGGTCTTTTTCGAATGTTCTATCTCCTTAGAATAATCGCAAATAATGGCCTACTATGTGATGTGCCGCTATTTTAATCACAGTCGTTATACGTTCATGTCACTAAATAACTTGATTATCTCCATAGTATCATAACGTTGTTCGTTGATAGTGGCCTACCAAACAATGAGCCCCTATCTTCCCCCATGTTTCCAAATAGTGACCTATCATGCGATGAGTCACTATTCATCAACGATACCATATCATCCTAGCAAGCCTACCATGTGATGAGCCTCGCTTTCAAAATACCAGGTTGAGTTGTTATACTGAACGACACAACTAAACTCTAACACTTAATCCAATGCCTTGAACGGCTAAGGATAGAGAAGAAATCTTAGCATTAAGTCTAAGAGAAACTCCTTGATAACTTACCATGCTAAGGGTAAAAGCATGGCTAGTCCAACTCAAACGACAGTTGGTAAAGACACGTCAAGTCCGTTGATAGCTGAGGGTTTGCTAAAAATCCTAGATGGCGATCATTAGCTTCGTTTGAAGAGTTCAACTTCGCTAGAATGACCAAGTTCACTAGAAGGCTCGTCATTTCACATGAATAGTGCTCATTTTGCAAGCCTATAGATATTCAAAGTATTTCAGACTCCATACAACCCAATTCAACTCTGAAAACTTTAAAGGGGGTTTTTTAGGCATTCAAAAATGCCTAAATTCAAAATATGAGGAGGGTCGTCAAGAAAACAAACCTCATCTCAATCTAAGACAAGGCTCATTGCTCAGCAAAGATCACTTCCCAAAAGGAACTCGCCACACAACGAAGCTCAACAACAAAAGTGAAGCTCGTCATTGGAAACGAGGTTCGACGTTCATCTTTGGAAGATGAGGTTCGTCAGTGAAGACAAAGCTCATCGTTAGACTTGAAGTTCGTCAGTGAAGACGAAGTTCGTCTAAGGGAAATCCACCAGATTTGCTACGCAGTTGGACTTAGCTATCAAAGACGAAGTTCGTTAGTGAAGACGAAGATTGTTAGACGAAGTCAGTGAAGACAAAATTTGTCAGAAGAAGCTCGCTTACTGCAAAGTTTGCTTTATAAGACGAACCTCGCTGCATATTAAGGCTCATCCAATTTGACAAACTCCATGTCAATCAAAGACGAGGCTCATCATCCACATGAGATTTAGTTATAACGGCTCCGATGACTTAGTCAGCCACGTAGGCTAATCTTCAGGAGAACGTTAGACGCGTGCTGATTTGGAGGAGATAGTTATGCCCCTCTACTCGTGATTGTAGCATGTCGGTTACGTGCTTAAACCCTATAAATAAATAGACATGGATGGCTATAGAGGAAGGGGGGGGGGGGACTTTTAAACTCTTGGCAATTTAGACCTCGAGAATCATCAGACATCAAAGCTCCTGCATATAGATCTAGAATTGGAACCTCGACTCTAGCATTCTAATGAACGTCAGAAGCTTCAGCAATCTTCTTCTGATCATCAACGAGAAGCAATCTTGACTCAAGCATTAGGGAAAGCATCATTTCGCCACCAAGAACCCACGTTAAATAAGGGGGAGTTGAATTAATCTTCTCTTCATCTGTAATCGAGAGAGAGTGTGAGTGATTGTAAGGGTTTCGTACCAAGTGATCGAATCCAGTTTTCTTAAAACAAGAGAATCAATCCCAGTCAATTTTTCGACCCTACAACTAATGAGCCGTGTACACAGTTAGGATACTGACTTGGTAGTCCGTCCAACATGATAACAATAAATCATAACTTGTAAGGATTTGCATTATGATGATTGCTGATGGCCTGAGTCTTTGATGGATGCTATTTATGAGCATGACTCATTGCTGAGATATATGACCTAGGTACTTTGCTCTTGAAAGTACATGAGACTATTATGCTGATATTTGTTTTATCTTCCAAGTAATAGGGGAAGATATTATAAATATGATATATTGATGTCTTTTATTTTCCTATATTTTTTTATTTCTTGGTTGGAATCAACGATTAGCGATTCATAATTTGAGACATATGGTATATATATGAGGGTTTTCTTATTTGGATTATTTTGCTCGACGTACCAATCTCGTGTTGTGGGTTTCTAATTGTTAATTTTATTTAGGTTGCTTATTCTTTGTTCGGTATTAATATTTAGACATCTACAATTTGAGACATATGATATATACATGAGGGTTTCCTTGTTTGAATTTTTTCGCTCGATGTACTATATCTTGTGTTGTAGGTTTCTAAATGTTGATTCTACTTAGATACAAGATAAATGATCTAGGTAGACTATGCTTAATAGATAGAGCATCCACTTCATCTAGCAGCCTTTTCCCTAGGGCGGATGGAGGTGATCTTGTTGTAGCGCTCTGACGCTCTTTTAATTGTTCATTTTGTTTTAAATTTTCTTTCAGGTAGCTCAGAGTTCCGAAGAGCCGTAGGATGATGGAGTTCTAGCATAGTCGCCGTCGCGCATTTTAGTAGTTGAGACTCCACTATAGTTTATGTTCTTATTTAGATATTAGAGTTTTGTTTGCATATTGTAAAGGTAGTGTGCCTTAGTACAATTTTTAGTTGATTCATGTTGAGACATTTTTATTATTCCAGATATCAGATGTATTTTAGTTGATACATGATTTTCATTTATGAGATATCTCTTTCTATATCATGTCTATTATTTTTATTTCCTTAGTTTGTCTGTTTTGTACCTACACTTACATTTGACTCCACTAGAGGATATTATTATGATTAGTAAAACGTGTTATTGCATAGTGTGGGTACATGGTAGGTTTGACATCTCTGGGTTCACCTTGGACTGTAGCCACGTGTGAAAACAGGGGTGTCACAGTTGATATTGTTGGCCTTCTTGTTTTCATAATGTTTAACAAATAATTTACGACTAATATTGTTTGTCTAGTGTTTGTGTTTATCTATTTATTGTAGACAAATAATATGTTAGAGTGGAATTGTGGAGTGAAGCTTTGCAATTCAAGTTGAAGATCCAAGTTCAAGCTTCTTTCGCATAGTATACCAAGTCAAGCTTATTGAAGATCAAGATTACTTGGGTAACGTTTAGTTTAGGAGTTTATATTATGTGTGTTAGTACTTTAAGCTTAATATCATATACATACACAATTTATTGTTTTGTATGTATATATATATAGTTATATATATATACACATCTTGGCTTTTGGTTTATCCATAAACAAAGTTTTTACAAGCATATAAATAAATATTTATATTCATACGTATTTGTTTTTATGTGGATAAGTTGGTTTGATCTAAATAGATATAAAACAAATATATATTCATATACATACTCATATGTTTTATATTATATTGTATTTGACAAAATATTGTATTCATTGTTTGTATACTTCATAACAATAGTTTACATCTTTCTTTAAGTCTATAAAATCATTTTGTAGAGTTTTAAAAGTTTGTTTAAGTCTAATGTCAAAAACATGTATGTTTAGTTTTCATGTTTTTGAACTATTTTGAAAAATAATGATATTTTATATTTGGAAAGTCCTTTTTGAAAACCAGTTTTTGTAACATGTTTATTATCATGTTTACAATCATTTCCTAAAGTGTTATATTTTTTAGAATTTATTTGATATTTTAAAACCCAGTTTCAAGTTGAGTTTTTCTATGCACTTCAGGTCTGTGCATGTTTAATCGACTCATAAGTCGACTTATGAAGTGCAGCGGAGTTATGATTTTTCTTCTGCTGAGTCAGCTCATATAAGCCGACTTATTAGTTGACTCATAAGTCGACTCATTAGTCGACTCATAAGTCAACTTATGAAAGAGCCGTTGCACAGTAACGGCTAGTTTCCAACAGTGTTTTCTGGGGGCTTTTTTAGTTTTTTTCTTGGGGTTTTTACTGAAGTTTTGGGTTCCTATAAATACCCCATTGCTCTCATTTTCCAGTTTATCTAAGAGAATGTTTTAAGAAAGTTTAACAAGGGTTTAAAGTTTGGTTTAAGTTTGTTTAAAAAGCTTTTAAGCATTTTTCTAGTTTCGGTTTGTGAAGAGAATTTCACAAGAGTAAGTGGAGATCATCATTTGGTGTTTGAGCACTCACTCTTCTCCCTCTCTCTTGTTATCATCTAGAGAAGTTTTTCTAAACTCATTCTAGCTATTTATTGTTTTGTTTCTAATTTCCATAAGCTAGATTTATATTGAGTTTAGTTAAATTGCTTTTATTGAATCTCTTTGTTCACACACAACCTATTGAGCTTATAGTATTTACATTCATAGTATATTTTCGGTTGTGGGATTTGTGACTTAGAGTTGTGCCTAATTGAGTTCTCACCTTGTTTAGAGAAGAATCATTTGTTGTGCTTAATTTGTGAAGATCACTTTGTAATACACTTGTACACCGAGACGAGTGTATGGTGAGGACAGAGTCAATACCGAGAGGAGTGGCGTCAGTGGCCTAGTGAGAGGTTAATTCTGAGCACTTGAGGGAGTCGATACGTGAGGACCAACACTTGAGGTTGTAGCTTGTGTATGTACTTTATGAGGATTTGTGAGAGTTGTCGGTTGACTTGATAACCGAGTGTGTAGAGTTTTCGGTTAGCTAGAAAACCGAGTGTGTAGAGAAGTTCCGGCTTTTAAACCGAGTTGTGTAGTGGATTCTCCTCGGGAGTGGGGAGCGGAGACGTAGGACGGAAGGTCCGAACTCCGTGATTATTTCCTTGTGTTTGGGTTTGGCATTAGCGCATTTGTTCTTGCATATTGTTATATCACCATTATTGCATGATCATATTGTTTACCCTTGTTTATATTGTATATCCTTGCACATATCTTGTAGCATATCATACTTGCTAGGATATATTTGTTAATTAGCTTTAATTAGCATAAAATCAGATTAGATTAGCATAAACCCTATTCACCCCCATCTAGGGTTCTTTCCTAGCGTCACAGAGGAGTCCCCAAGGGTTACACTAGAACTCACCCCACCATCAATATTCGCTTGTAGCCCACAAGTGGAAGGAGGACATGAGTAATATCATTGACCTACTTAACGTCAATTTAGTACTAAAGCAGAGGTTGTCAGCTTTTAGCCTAAAGGGTGATGCCGGAGAATGGTACATGCTTCAGTTCAGCCCAGACCACCGTATGATACTCCCATGTGAGGACTTCGTCTATTTCTTCGACGAGCAGTACATCTCTTCCATCGCATGGGCCAGGAAAGAGCTGAAGTTGGCCAGACTGGAGCAGTGAGATATGTCCGTAGCAGATTACGAGAGCCGGTTCATGAGTCTACTTCGATTTATAGGCACATGGCAGTCAGGAGAGCGACAAGCTCAGATGTTTCTTATGGGGCTTTGTCCAAGCCTTATACGTTACTTCGTGTCCAGCAGGTTCCACTCAGTTTGAGAGGTAGCTGATGCAGCTATTTTACAGAAGACAAAGACTGTGATGTTCCAGAAGAACAAAGAGGGTAATGCTAAGTTAGGTCAGCAGAATGACAAGAGCAAGGGAAAGAGACCTTTCACCGGACCTGGAGGACCCCACCAGCGAGGTAAGGACTTCTAGTACCAGCAACATGGTCAGTTTAAGAAGGGAGCATAACATGATCTGAGAACACTATTCATGTCGAAAGTTGGTTTCTTTATTGTAGGACTCATTACAACTTCAGTCGTTATAATAAGTTAAAAAAGAAGAGTCTTTTTATAAGATCTCTCCATACACAAAAAAGATTAAAAGATTAAAACTTTCTTAAAAACACACATAGACAAATCATTTATCGATCTTCTGCTTGCGTGGGATATTTGTTGGCGTCAGGGTTTATCCGTGGACCACCAAATGATCAGATCTAATTGATTTCGTTACCTCGCGAAGGAGACAAGAAATTGAAGTGAATATCTCAGTAATAGTGAGATAAACACTCTTCTCAAGATCACATCAATAGTGCGATCTTGAGGGAAGTTGATGAACGAGGCTGAAGCGGCTGCAAATCTATCGAACTCTCCTCCTTTTTGTCGAAGAACTCGCCAAGAACTTGCTTCCTCCTTGCTAAAATTTGCGCTCCTCACTCTCCAATTCAACAAGGCTTCATCATTGCTCCAAAATTCCTGATCCTCCTAAATAAAGGTCTTAGGGTTGTATTTATAGGCTTCAGAAGTTCTGTTTTCGGATAAGAACGAACGCTTTGACCTTATCCTCACCTGTAACCACTTAACCACGTTCAAAGATAACCTCAAATCAGTTGGAGAGGCTCTGGATTGAAGGAATCTCAAATTCTTATCAAAATAGGTATTTGGGAGGTTATATGGGTGAAAACAGCCTTTCTGGGCATGAGACACCAATAGTGTCTTAGCCATGGCCCGAGACACCAGTGATGTCTTGGCCATTGGCGAGACGCTGTTTGGTGCGTTTCGATTGTTTCATCTTTAATTCTCCCGTTCGATTTCGGAATGACATGATTCAAAATACGTTGGAAACCTAGCAAAGAGGTCTACAACCTCTCTTGGGCAAAACACATGTGGAGTAAATAAGACACAAGTGGCACTTTGCCTTTCGTTCGTGAAACGAAACTCCCGATCGAGTCGTTTTGTCACTATTTTGTTGTCCTATTAACTCATATGTTTCATCAACTTGCTTCATGCACTTGATAGCTTCCTTACGGCATCAGATAATCCTTGTTGACTTGTATAATGATGTTCATCATCTTTTTTCCATCTCGAGCTGCGTGCGGGAACCTATAGGTAATTTTTGATGCCTACAAATACCCCCTCTAAAGTGTTTTAGTCTCATTCTTTTATAGAGGAGCCTAAAATACTTTAGATATGATACACATAGCCTTCAATTCGTTGACTTCTTTAGCTTTTAGTCTATTCAGTATTTTGTCGAATAGCTAAAAATTCTTCCGGTTCTGTATTTATCATCTGACCATTGTTAAAATCTTGAACTACAGCTGGCGTGTTGATTTCCAAATTATAGCTCGTGTTGTTGAATCGATGTTGAATTGATTATCTCGTTGGCGATTCGTATATGAATCGTGATTGAAATCCCGGAATTATCCTTTGACCGGGAATTTATCTGAGCCTTGTTTCGGTGAAAATTGTCAATGCGTCGACTAGTGTGGGCCTGCATTGACTCATGACTATGTGTTGACTGATGTTGACTTTCATCGCAATACGTTGGCTGGCGTTGACTTATGGCTACGCATTGACCGACGTTAACTCATGCCTATGTGTTGACCGGTGTTGACTTTCATCGCAACGTGTTGATTAACGCTGACTTTCATCGTATCACGTTAACCAACATTGACTCATAGCCATACGTTGACCGGTGTAGACTTTCATCGCAACGTGTTGACCGGTGTTGACTTATGGATATGCGTTGACTCATGGCTACACGTTGACTCTTGGCTACACGTTGACCGGCGTTGCCTCATGGCTATGCGTTGACCGACGTTGACTTTCATCACAATGCATTGACCGGCATTGACTCATGGCTATGCATTGACCGATGTTGACTTATGGCTATGCGTTGATCGGCATTGACTTTCATCGCAACACGTTGCCTGGTACTATCTTTCATCGCAATGCTTTGACCAATGTTAACTCATAGCTACACGTTAATTGGCGTTGACTTTCATCGTAACGTGTTGACCGGTGTTGACTCATGGCTACGTGTTGACCGGCGTTGAATTTCATCTCAACGCATTGACTAGTGCTAACTTTCATCATAACGTGTTGACTGGCATTGACTTACGACTATATGTTGATCTGCATTGACTTTTATCGTAACACGTTGACCGACGTTGACTCATGGCTACGCATTGACCGACGTTGACTCATGACCGGTGTGAACACAGTTTATACTCATACGTTAACTGGAGTCCATACAGTTTAAACTCTTAATGTGTTGGAGCGTGGGGGACTAGTTTATACTCATACTCCTAGGAGTTTCGGGAATTAGTTTAACCTCATGTACCAGTCAGAGGTTCAAGGAGATGCAGTTTAGACTCATATACTCATTAGAGTGCAAACACGAGCTTCAAATATAGGCAAAAACATTTGATAACAGGCAAATACAGACGAAAATAACATTGTGGAATACCCGGGACCCTATTTTAGGCCCGAGACATTGTTGGTGTCTCACCTTAGGCGTGAGACACGAACGCTGTCTCGGCCATGGGCCGAGACACCCATTGTGTCTTAGCCTAGGGCCGAGACATACATACAATGTGTCTTGGTTCTAGGAGGGAGAGAGAGAGTATGAGAGGAGAGAGGAAATGAGATAGAGGAGAGAGAGGGTGGCCAGCCCTAGGAGAGAGAAAAGAAGAGGGTTTTGTACTTTATCATTGTTGCGTTTTCCCCCTTTCATCAAAATTTGAACTCCCTCTTGTTCCCTTGTTCTTCCTCAACTTCTTTCTTTTAGAACTCCTCCTTGTTGGCCTTCTTGTTTTGATGATGTTTAACAAATAATTTACTTCCAATGTTGTTTGTCTAGTGTTTATATTTTCGTATTTATTCTAGGCAAACAACGAGTTGGAGGATGGATGGATTGCGCCATAACGATCATATCAAATAGAGGTTAGCGGATATTGTGGTGAAGCCTATACAATTCAAGTTAAAGATCCAATTACAAGATTCATCCAAGTTTACCAAGTCGAGCTTATTGAAGATCAAGATCTAGCTTGGGTAACTTAGTTTAGGTTTTATATTATGTGTGTTAAGTACCTAAGCTCAATATCATATACACACACGTATTTGGTTTCTATATATATATATATATAGTTATATATATACATGCATGGTTTTGGGTTCTCATGTTTACAAATATGAAATTGCATATTTCATATTTATTATCGTGATTTGGTTTAACTAGTTAGATATGAAAAAATATATTTTCATATAAATACTCATATGTTTTATTTTCTATTGTATTTATAAAAATATTGTATTCTTAGTTTTTGGACTTAACAATAATCATATACATATTTTATTAAGTCTACATAATTATTGTGCAAAGTTTCAAAATATAGTTTAGCCAAAATGTCAAAATTCATATGTTTACATTTTCATGTTTTGACCTATTTTGTAAAATGATGATATTTTTTATTTGGTAAGTCCTTTTTGGAAACCAGTTATTATAGCATGTTTATTATCATGTCTATAATCATTCTCCAAAGTTTTACATTTTTTGAAATTTATTTGATATTTTTAAACAGTGTTTTAAAATCAACAAACTGTTTTCAAAACCTTCAATTTTCATATATCAGTTCACGGTCGACCGCCACGGTCGACCGCGCCTGAGTTCATTCGTCAGTGGGCAGCAGAGACTTTCACGGTCGACCACCGCGGTCGACCGTGAGCTCGAGATTTCCTATGGTCGACCGCTACGGTCGACCGCCGAAGTCTCTGGAGCATTTTCCTGTTGTTTTTGTTGCTCGCGATCGACCGTCGCAGTCGACCGTCGTTTATCCCAACGGCTCTTTTGGTACAGAATTAGATTTCTGATTCTTGAGCTGTTTGGTCTTTTCCCTTGGGGTTTTTGCTGTTGTTTCCTCTTCCTATTTAAATCCCAAACCATTTTCTATCTCAGCCATCTAAGAAATGTTTTAAACAAGTTTTAAAAGAGTTTATGTTTGTTTAGTTTGTTATTGGGGTTTGCTGTTACAAAGAGGAGTTTGCATCATCTGTTGAGGAGTTCATCTTCAATATCTTCTCATCCTCTCTTTGTGTTTATAGAGAAGTTTTCTAACTCTTTTCTCTAGCAATATTATTATTGATTTTCATATTCTTATTATTGCTAGTTTGCTATTTGAGTTAGATTTGATTTTACTCATTGTTTACACACACACCCACTTGAGCTTATTATATTTTCATACATAGTATATTTGGGTTGGTGAGGGTTGTAACAATTGAGTGTGAGCTTTTATTGTGTTCTCATCCATATTAGAGAACAATCATTCTTTGTATTGTGCTTAATCGTGAGATTACTTTGTAATACACTCGTACACCGAGAGGAGTGTGTGGTGAGAGTCAGGGATCGTCCCAAGAGGAGTGGTGTCGGTTGACGAACCTAGGGAGAGGTTGTAACCGAGCACTTAAGGGAGGCACGGCTAGGTCCAATACTTGTGAGGGTGTAGAGTGGGTTTGCAAGAGTGTGAGTTATAGAGTTTTCGGTTAGCTAGAAAACCGAGTGTGTAGAAGTTCCGGCTTTCAAACCGGATTGTGATAGTGGTTTTCTCCCCGGGAGTGGGGAGCGGAGACGTAGGACGGAAGGTCCGAACTCTATAATTATTTGAGTGTGCTTTGGCGTTTATTCTTATTTGTGCTCATTGCTCTTTTCGCCATTGTCTCATTATTTATATCATCCACTATCTTATTTCATTTTGTTTACCCTTGTGTTAGTTTCATATCCTTGCATATATATCTCATAGTATATCTCTTTGCTAGGATATATTTCATTATTCATATTGCTTATCCTAGCTCATTTATTTTGTTGTATTTCATTCTTGCTAGGATAACTTGTTAATTAATTTTAATTGGTATAAAATAGGATTAGATTAGCATAAGACCCTAATCACCCCCCTAGGGTCTAACACTCCTAACCCATCACTCCCAAACCTAAACTTCTGTTCTTCAAGGACTCTAAAATACCTCGAACTTTTACACTTTAAAACCCCTCAATTTTTTTTGAAAATCATCACCTCTATTTGGACGAAATTTGTCATCCCTCAAGAGTTAGGGATTGTTGAATTCTTGAGTTCAAGGCTTGATTTTTGAGTTGGGTTCTCAAGCTTCTTGGGTTCAAGCTCTTGATTTGGGTAAGCTCCTCTCCATAATCTCTTTCTTGTATGTTTGATTTGATTCAAGAGAGTGATTTGGACCCTTGTTCTTGGTTTTGAGGTAAAGATTGAAAGTTTAGTTTGGTTGTGAGTTTGATGGCCGAATTTTAGGTATGAGGACGATGGGTATGGCTAAAATTTTGATGAGCTTGGGTTGTATGCATGGCTAAATTTTTTTGAATGGGGGATGATGATGTAGCTAAAATTTTGAGGGCTTGGGTTGCATACCCATGGCCGAAATTTTGAATGAGGAATGATAATGTATTTTGCTCAATTTTTGAGTTTGAGAAGGATGAGTGTAATGGACAAACTATAAAATTGAGAGTGATGGTTTTCCCCCTTTTCAACCATGGCCAAAATTTTGATGAGCTCATGGCTATCATTGAGCTTTGAGCATGAAGGGTATTTTGGGTATTTTGGTTAAAAATTGATTGTGAGGGGTTTTGGATGTATATCGAACCCGTCGTGTGTATGTATGGATCCCATAGGTTTAATTAGACTCTAACCGTAAAATCCTATGTTATTTGTAGGGTTTTGGTTAAAGTTCATAATTTTCCTTTTAATTTTGGGTTCTTTAATTAATGATTGTACCTGACTCATCGATTTTCATTGCAGATTAACAATGTCTCCGAGAAGACCGTGCCTTTACATGAGTCAATCGACATCTCATCATGTTGAGAGGGAGGCTCCCACAGCTTCTTCATACAGGGGTAAACTTTCATAAGTTTTTGTAAATTTTATATTCTGCATATTGCACCCTCGTTTGTCTCCTTTACGAGTCATTCGGGAAGAACCAATATCCTCCTTTACGGGGATTAATGCATTGAAAGACGTGTTTTGCTTAGCCAACGCATATCTTAAGGAAAATATGGTGATTTCATGCTGTATTGCACCCTCGTAGGGCGGGGTATATTGTCATGTTATTTGCGTAACAATGTACATTATCCCTCGCGTATAAAACAGTTAAAATCGTCTCGCCAATTTATTAGGCAGATTCATGAGATTAGTTCCACTCCTTGGAAATTTTTCTAACTGTATGTTATTCATTCCAGTTGACTTTTCCCCCGGGTGTATTCCCGCCTTACGCCTCGAGTGGTGGTAGCCGAGAGACCTTCACTACTACTATTGACACACTGCTTGTCGCCTTCACTCCTCAGTTTAATCCGGATGGGCCCAAAGAGATTCATCAGCTAATATGAGATGGCGACCGTCGTACACTACGATGGTTGATTACTGACGCCCCACTTACCAAAGACCCTAAATCTACTCAGCCTTTGAAGAAGCTAGATTATTTTTTCGATGATCATGAGGAAGATTCGGATATGCTGACCCTCGAAGATGAGCATTGGCTAAATGATGACGGTGGAAGTTCACTATATATTCTTTCTATTTCTTGACAGTACTCATTTGCACGCTTAGAGATGCAAGCCGTGAAGTAGAGATGTCTTGGCATCTCACGGACAATAATGAGCGAGTCCTTTATGGATTCATTACCCAGCAGAAGACCTCAGGTTCTAATGGATATAATTACATTCATGGCCTTCAACCAGGAACCTTGGGACTTGATACCGCACCGTCGGACGAACTGTCGATAGCTACCAATTCAGTGAGGAATCGGCTTGCCAGACTTGGTAGGAAAGTCCCTATGAAGAAATATAGGTGTTATGGTTGGGTTCACTTGCTAGCAAAGAAGTGGTGGACTCGTATGACGAGCTATGTTCTTGGGCGCTGGGGTAATGAGTTGAAGCTCAACGGATTATATGCATCGATACGGGCCACTATGTACGGATTACTGATTAGCAAATACCACTTCTTAGCATTATTAGAGCTTTATAATCTGGATACCAACACTTTCTTGACCCATAATAGAGAGATAGGGTTAGCTCTTCATGAGATGCAGAATGTTTCTGGACTTCCGATGGGTAATTATCCATATCAGGAGTATTTTCCTTCCAATTGACAATTAAGACAGTTGAAGAAAACTTCCTCTGATATGTACGACACGTTTTGGGATCTTATGTGTCACTATCAGAGGACTCTAGTCATGATGAACCCTATGGTGAAGAAGAAAATATAGATAAGCCTAAAATAATTTGATGATTATTTGTTTCAGCATCTAGAGAGCAATTCTGATGAGGCGGTTTGTGAGTTAGCCCATTTGACTTCCTCAGAGATTAACGACCTGATTGAGAAGACATTGTAGGCGTCAAAAATTACATATAGGTCCCTGCACGTGGTTCAAAATAGAGAGAAGATGATGAACATCACTATCTGAGTCACAGGAGCTTATTTGACGTCAACAAGCGCATAAAGTGAGTCAACGAACTATGTGAAGCAACGGAACTGCAGAACAACGAGGAAACGAACTGATCGGGAGCTTCGCATCACTTACAAAAGACGAAATACCTTCCATGTCCTATCCACTCCACAGATGATTCAATCATGGGAGCTTGTAGATCTTTTCGATGGCTTTCTAACGCATCTTGAATCGCATGATTCCGAGTTCGGACGACGAAGATACGGTAAAAACGGACTGAACGCGCAGGACTACGTCCCGGACCTCGGTGAGACACCCAGAGGTATCTTGGCCACCCCGTTTGGGTGTATCAGCTTGGCCAAGACACTCTAAGGTGTCTCGACCAAGCTGAAACACCTAGAGGTGTCTCGGATTAGCCGAGAAACCCATTGGTGTCTCGGCCAAGCCGAGACACTCACAAGTATCTCGGATATTGTAGAGTAATTTTGGCCATAATTAGATTTGAATTTGAAAAACTCAAAACATAAAAGTTATAAATCTCCTCGTTAGCTTTCCAATAAATCTTAGATCAGGTCATTTGGAGATCATATGAGAAAGATAAAGCCAAAATACTAAAAATAGTACAAACTACCTCAGAACTCCGAGACAGTGTTGGTGTCTCAAAAAAGAATTAACAATTTTGGCCATGATCCGATTCAAATATGAAGAAACTCAAAACATAAAAGTTGTATATCTCTTTGTCAGATTTCCAATGCATCTAGAATTAGGTCATTTGGAGGTCATATGATAAAGTTATAACCAAAATACCAGAGATACCTCAAAGCATCTCGGCTTGGCTGAGACACTTGTAAGTGTCTCGGCCACGCCGAGACACTCACAATTGTCCGCAACCCCCAGAATATTGTTTTTGCTGTTTTGAATCTATTTTTCGACCGTTAACCACCTGGATTTGCTTCAACTAATTTGATAATATGGTTAAGTGGTTTCAACTGAAGATAAGAGGGAATCGGTCGTTCTTATCCAAACACAGGGCTCCTGCAGCCTATAAATACATCCCCATGACCTTTATTTTTTCAGATGTAGATTTTTAGAGAGTTGGCAAAGTCCTGCCGGATTGAAGATTAAAAATGCACGAATTTTAGAGAGGAGGAGGAGACTTTAACAGATTCTTTGTCATAAAGAAGAGGAGTTCGTCAGATCTGCAGCCCGGTTCATCCCTTAAGATTACCCCGTTGCGGTGATCTTAAGAAGAGCAATTATCTTGCTGTTGCCGAGATAAACGCTTCGGCTTCTTAATTCCTTCGCAAATCGATGAAGCTCTGGATCTGGCTGATCGTTTGGTGGTCTACGGATATCGACGTCTCCGTCACAAGCCAAGATCCCACGCAAGCAGAAGACCGATAAACGATCTCTGTGCTGTTTGACGAGAGTTGTATTTTTCTTATTTTCATTGTATAAGAAAGTCTTATAAAAAGACTAATTTTATATTAAATCTGTAATTGATAAACGTGTAATAGATTCAGCAATGAAGATATCAACTTTCACCCCAAACAAGCTGGCAACCACAGTGGGAGCCAACAGCTTCGCTGCCGAAGCTGTCGTGCCGCAGCTAACGATCAAGGTCCCCGTGGCTGAACAGGTTGAATACGAGTTCGACCAACAGAAATTTGAGGAGTGCATATCCTCCTCCTCCTCCTCTAGATCTGCCTCGGCTCACAAGTGCATGAAGGTCTCCTCCTCCCGGAAGATCCATCGGTCTTCAGATATGAAGACCCAAGAAGACGATCTCCCCACTACCGCTGCTGCAATTACACCTCGTAATAATCCGCCAGCGTCCAATGAAGCCAGATATACAGATATGAACTCCTCCTCGATCAAGGAGTCGGCTGCTGAAGGCGCGCTAATTTTATCAAAGAGAGCACGTCAAAGGCAACGCCAACACCTTGCGTGCCAATTCGCCAAAGCTTTGGATCAGGTGGACGGACTCTGTTACCAAACGGATTTGAAGTTCAGAAAGCGCCAAGTGGCTAAGTTATCGCCACAACAAGCATCAGGATCCTCCTCCCAACCTCCAATTTACAAATGGGTTTAGATCAAACGAACACGTTTGACTCTCGAGGAGCGCATCCAGAAGCGCCACACACTTCTTGCGCATGCCCAGATCCTTATGCGAAAGGCACGAGAATTGCAGCGGGAAGAGGTGGTCAAGAAAGCACCAAGATCTAAGCAAGTTTGGGTGCCGAAGGCAAAAATAATGCCTCTACCCAAGAGACACCAGTCGTGTCTCTCATTCGATTCCAGATCCGAGGCTGCTCTCCAGCCTTCGTTAACTTCAGATCCTACTCCTATTGCTTCCGTACCTCCGGTGAGGCCCTACGACAGCGTGGATCTCTCTAAATCCAAAATTCCATTGAAGCATCTCCTCGGTTCTCTACCTGAAGATCGAGGCAAAGCGTCTGTTAAGGAACGCCTGGGACCGTTGAAGGAACCCCGAGCAAATATCCAGACTGAGGGTCGTACGTGACCTCCTAACAAGTTGATTCCTGTAACCGCCCGCTTGGGGGTGCGTACAAAAGGCCAGGAGCCCGTTAAGGTTTTACCCTCAGAAAAGTGTGATTCCAAACAAGTGACTCCTGCAGACGCCAACAAGGTATTGTTTACTTAGAAGAAAATACGTTAAGCAGACAAACACGTTATACCTGAGAATTCATATAAACAGCCGATAGGTTACTCTGACCGCAATGTCGATGAATTGTACTATCGGGCTGGGGGTACGAATAAATCTCGAAAGAGAGGTACCCGGAAAGAAAACTTTCACTGTCCGTGTACCAAATTATCAGGGTAGTATTATCAGCGTGTAGCTGCCCCAGCACCACTCCACAGTTGGTCTTGGTATTTGAGAGGATCTCCGCGGAAGCATCAAAGCCTAAATCAAGATATTTTCACAAAAAACAATTGGTTATTCAAGATGACGAACTCCTAGCAGTTACTATCAATGTGGTCGATAAGGGGAAGTCTCTGATTAGTTCAAATAGCTCCATCCCTAATTTCAATCCAGGAAGAAGAGTTAATTCAGGGAAAGCCCAACTAATGTCTCAGCTCCAGTTAGAAGCCGTCGGGCCTGAACAATCCGTAGTCACCACCAACATGGTTGATAAGGGAAAATCGACTCGACCTTCAAGTTCTGACCCCCTCATTTTGCATCGTCTGACTTGGCTACGCACGGGAACTACTAGACGCAGGGACTATCTAAGGATGAATAGAGGACTATCCTCAGACGATGAAGCATCAGACGCTTGCTCGGCAGTCGCTTCAGAGGCTACCGTATCCAGTCCTGGACAATCCCGTGAAGTATTTATGATTAGCACCAAGGAAGTAACCAAAATGGTTGAGGACGCTCTAGCCAAGCAGAAGCAAGCATTCAAAATTGAAATGGAAATGTCTATGCAGGAGATGAGACAAATACATGACCAACAGATCCGAGCCTTGTCGAATCAGATAGTTGAATCTAGCCGTCATGACGATGTCAGCCAAGCAACTAGCGATTCTGATGTGGATGAACACATCAATGCTGATAACCCCCCTGTTGACCGAAATTCTGGGGGTGGTCCCGCCAAAGATAAAAATGCCGGGAGTGACCATATTGTTCCTCTCAAAAATCGTCCAAAATATGATACAGACGAGGACGAGAAGATGAAAGATCTTGAGAGCAAAATTAACGCTCTAATGTCTGCTCGAGAGGTAAAGAAGATTGGCATTTCGTGTCCTTACCCAAAAGAGTGGGATTCGATCCTGTATCCGACGAAGTTCAACCTGATCAACTTCACGTCGTTCGACGGGAAGGGCTCGCCTACTCAGCATCTAATCTACTTCAAGTCCCACTTGGGCATGATCTCCGGTAATAAAGCCTTGATTGTTTAGTCATTCGTCGGCACCCTTCATGGGCCTACCTTCGATTGGTATCACCGTCTCAAGCCTGGAAGCATTAATAGCTGGGATGATATGGAGAGCTCATTCCTCGGCAACTTCTTCGACGACAACACCGAGGTATTCATCAGGACACTCTTTGAGGAGAAACAAGAAGACGAAGAGACAGTCGACGACTTCATCAAATGTTTTCGGAATAAGGCAATAAACTGCCGAGATCCGATTACGAAGGACTTTATCCTCCAGACATGTCATAGCAATCTATCTATTGAGATATTGGAAGTTATGGGAGTCGCACCGTCTAATACTTGGAAAGACTTGAAGGTGCGCAGCGAACAAGCCGAACGCTTCCTCAGAAGGAAGAAGACCGAAAGAAGCCAGCAGTCAATGCCTGTGGTTGCTAGTGATAATAATCAGACGTCATAACAACAACCTCAAAGTAGCAAAGGACTCTAGATCCGAGACTCCAAAAAAAGTACTCTTTTAAGGATGAGGAAGTTCTGGATATTTTCGAATACCTCCTGAATAACGGTGAGATTGAGCTACCACCTATTAAAGATCAAGAGGGAGCTAAGAGGATTACAGACCTAAACTACTGTGCGTACCACAGGAGAGTTCTCCATCCTACTGAGGTTTGTTTCGGTCTAAAGAACAAGATTCATGTTCTAATCGACTCTGGCGCCATAAAACTAGAATAAGCCGAATGACGGTGCACCACTCCGAAGAGTATAAGAGTATAAACTGCTCCTTCCGCCACTCCGAAGAGTATATGAGTATAAACTGCTTCTTAATACTCCGACAAGTATAAGAGTATAAACTGCTCCTTCCGACACTCCGAAGAGTATACGAGTATAAACTGCTTCCCAATCCTCCAACCGGTATAAGAAGTTAAACTGATCTCTGACACTCCAATAGGTATATGAGTCTAAACCGTTTCCTTTCTTTCACGGGAAGTTCCTAGAGAGTACCATGCATGGTTTTCTTAAGGATAACCCGGTCATGCAACTGAGTGCAATATTAGACCCAGTTTCACGAAGAAAACTGGTGGTGGATAATTCATGTAATAGGAAGTTCCCGAGAGAATTCTATATAGTATATTCTTAGGGATAACCCGGTCACTATAAGAAGGTAATGAATAAGAAACTCCCATTCAAACTCCCGCTACGTCTGTGCACTCAACATTCTTATTGTTAGAGTCCGGACATAGTATTCAGAATTTTAATCTCTTGATCATTGATGATTATCAAACCCCTCCGTGTTAAGTATTTGTCACTTAACACCAGGAACCCCCTCCGAGTGACTTGTACAGGTCAACACCCCCATTGTATTTTGTACTCCCACTCCCACTGTCTACTTGGTCAAACCTTTAAACAGTTAGGACCACAACCAAAATCCCCTCTCGATTCCTTCCATGAACGAGAGGTCCACAAATTGAACGATCAAACCTTTAAATAGTTAGGGTCATCTCAAATTTTCATCTTGGTCAAACCTTTAAACAGTTAGGACCACAATCAAAATCCCCTCTTGATTCCTTCCATGAACGAGAGGTCCACAAATTGAACTATCAAACTTTTAAACAGTTAGGGTCATCTCAAATTCCTATCTTGGTCAAACCTTTAAACAGTTAGGACCACAACCAAAATCCCCTCTCGATTCCTTCCATGAACAAGAGGTCCACAAATTGAATGATCAAACCTTTAAACAGTTAGGATCGTCTCAAATTCCCATCTTGTCAAACCTTTAAATAGTTAGGACCACAACCAAAATCCCCTCTCGATTCCTTCCATAAACAAGAGGTCCACAAATTGAACGATCAAACCTTCAAAAAGTTAGGGTCGTCTCAAATTCCCATCTTGGTCAAACCTTTAAACAGTTAGGACCACAATCAAAATCTCCTCTCGATTCCTTCCATGAATGAGAGGTCCACTTTTAATTTGAGCAATCAAATCTATAAAAGTTAGGATTGCCTCTAACCTCACTTGGTCAAATCTCCTCTCAAATGCCCCTTTCGATAAACGAAAGGCTTCCATCTTTTCCTATTCGGCCAAACCTATAAAAGTTAGGACCGAAATCAAAATTTTACCTCAATGAATAAGGAATTCTTTGTTTGCATTAAGCAACCAATCCTATAAAAGTTAGGGTTGCTTGAATCTTTTCGATTCTCGGAGTGGAGATCCCACCCCTAGTTTTACTTTTCCGAATTCTTAGGGTGGAGATCCCACTTCAAGTTTCCTTGGCAACTGGAGATAGAATATAAAATTCTTCCTCTTCAATTTCGGGAGACTCTCCCAATTTTTTTAACACCATCCTTCAACTCCCAAAAGCCATGCCTTACACGCGTGGGGAATTTTATCCCGAATCCTAAGTAGGGATAAGTCAACGGCTAACATGCGTTGCCGGTTTAGTCTTTTACCGATTGAAAAGATACCAGAATTCTAGTCTAGGGAATTTTATCCTGAAGCCTAAGTAGGAATAAGTCAGCGCCTAACACGTGTCGTTGGGTAGTCTGTTCTCGTAAGAAAGATGAAGTCTATGTATTCAATATCGTAGCACTAAAAGAGTTAACTCTTTTAGTATAACGTTACATGCAGAACAGATTTAAACAATCTGCATGCTAGCCCAACTCAAACGGTAGTCGGTAAAGGCTCATCAAATCCGTTGATGGCTGAGGGTTTGCTAAAAATCCTATAAGTGTGAAAGTTATTGACGCACCAGCTTTATTAACTGGTCTCGTGACTCGAGCATCCAGCAACTTTAGGATAAGATCCATATCTACAGACGAATCAGCTTTAACAGTTGGTCCTGTAACCCTAACTGTTGAGACCGTTATGCTCCAATACCTTAAGAGCTTAAACTGTGTATATTTCAGCAAACGTACGAGTATAAACTATGTTAACATCGGGCAATCCGAAACCCTAGGTTAACGCCAGTCAACGCGTAACCCTAGGTCAACATCGGTCAACACGTTATAATGAAAAAGTCAACATCGGACGATTCGAAACCTTAGGATAACACCGGTCAACGCGTAACCCTAGGTCAACGCTAGTCAATACGTTATGATAAAAAAGTCAACGCCGGGCGATTCGAAATCCTAGGTTAACGCTGGTCAACGCGTAACCCTAGGTCAACGCCAGTCAACATGTTGCAATGAAAGTTAATACTAATCAATATATCATGATGGGGATAGTCAGTTCAAAGTTAACTCGACGATACGAGCCAAAATCAACTCACCGGTTTTGATTCAAGATTTCGACGACGGCTAGACGATGAACGCAGCGCCGAGAGAACTTCAGCTATTCGTCAAAACATCGAATAGGTTGAAAATTGAAGGAGTCAAGAATCAAAGCTAACAATGGATACTTTTACACCGACTGAAGGTTGGACCGATCATATCCAAAGTATTTTAGGCTCATCTATAAAAGAAACGAGACTGAAACACTTTGGAGGGGGTATCTGTAGGTGTTAAAAAATACCTATAGGTCCCCACACATGGCTCGAAATAGAGAGAAGATGATAAACATCACTATCTAAGTCACAGGAGCTTATTTGAAGTCAACAAGCACATGAAGTGAGTTGATAAACTATGTGAAGCAACGGAACTGCAGAACAACGAGGAAACGAACTGATCGGGAGCTGCGCATCACTTACAAAAGACGAAATGCCTTCCATGTCCTATCCACTCCATAGATGATTCAATCATGGGAGTATGTAGATCTTCTCGACGGCTTTCTAATGCATCTTGAATCGCATGATTCTGAGATTGGATGACGGAGATATGGTAAAAACGGACGGAACGCGTAGGACTACGTCCCGGACATCGGTGAGACACCCAGAGGTGTCTTGGCCAACCCAAGACACCCAAAGGTGTCTCGGCTTGTCCAAGACACTCTAAGGTGTCTCGGCCAATCTGAGACACCCAGAGGTGTCTCAGATTGGCCGGGACACCCATTGGTGTCTCGGATTGGCCGAGACACTCTTGAGTGTCTCGGCCAAGCCGAGACACTCATATGTGTCTTAGACCTTGTAGAGTGATTTTGGCCATTATTCGATTTGAATCTAAAATAACTCAAAACATAAAAGTTGTAGATATTCTCATTATCTTTCCAATGAATCTTAAATCAGGTCATTTGGAGATAATATTAGAAAGATAAAGCCAAAATACCAAAGATATAAACTATCTCAGAACTCCGAGACAGTGTTGGTGTCTTGGAAAAGAATAATAATTTTGGCCATGATCCGATTCGAATCTGAAGAAACTCAAAACATAAACGTTGTAGATCTCTTTGTTAGATTTCCAATGCATCTAGAATTAGGTCATTTGAAGGTCATATGAGAAAGTTATGACCAAAATAGCAGAGATACCTCAAAGCATCTCAGCTTGGCCGAGACACTTGTAAGTGTCTCGGCCACGCCGAGACACTCACAATTGTCCGCAACCCCCAGAATGTTGTTTTTGCTGTTTTGAAGCTGTTTTTCAACCGTTAACTACCTGGATTTACTCCAACTAATCTGATAATATGGTTAAGTGGTTTCAACTGAAGATAAGAGGGAATCGGCCGTTCTTATACAAACACAGGGCTCCTGAAGCCTATAAATACAGCCCCACGACCTTCATTTTTTCAGATCTGGATTTTTAGAGAGTTGGCAAATTCCTGCCGGATTGAAGATTAAAAGTGTATGAATTTTAGAGAGGAGGAGGAGACTTCAACGGATTCTTTATCATAAAGAAGAGGAGTTCGTCAGATCTGCAGCCTGGTTCATCCCTTAAGATTACCCCGTTGCGATGATATTAAGAAGAGCAATTATCTCGCTGTTGCCGAGATAAGCACTTCGGCTTCTTGATTCATTCGCGAATCGATGAAGCTCAGGATCTGATCTGATCGTTTGGTGGTCCACGGATATCAACGTCCCCGTCACAGGCCAGGATCCCACGCAAGCAGAAGACCGATAAACGATCTCTGCGCTGTTTGACAAGAGTTGTATTTTTCTTATTTTCATTGTGTAAGAAAGTCTTATAAAAAGACAAATTTTACATTGAATCTGTAATCGATAAACGTGTAATAGATTCAGCAGTGAAGATATCAACTTTCAACCCAAACAGACATGTGCTCGATCATTCACTACTTCTGCTATTGAGGGTCAGTTTACAGCGGGGACCAAGTTCCTAACATTTTTGTAGCATGCACAAAAGTGAATTTGGTCCATGACTCTTCTGGCGGGATATCTTGTCATTTGGTTGAAGAAGTGGGTCATTCCTTATTAGTTTTCTGATGCTTTACCAATAGTAGTACTCTTTCCTACCGTCCGGCTAGCTTACAGAAAGGATCTCTCCGAACTTCTAGCGATGGTCACCGATATTCACTGGGCTAGATACCTGGTTCATTGTTTCAAACAAATGGGTCCCAAGCCGTCGACCGAGATCCCTTCCGTCAAGCTCGAGCTCCCGTATGCATATTTGATGACATGGCTCATCCTTCATAACCCCATTTGATGTCAACACCAAGCATCACCGATACCCCCGTGCCTCTCCTACAATTACTAGAAGAGTGCAAATAGTTTTTGAAGACTTTCACTAAGGCGAAGCAAGAGCTTCAGATCCACAAGTGTTGGGAATTCTTCAAGTGTTTCCCTCATTTCTCTGGCCGTTACGATGAGGTATTGATTGATGAAGAGAAGTCGAGAATAGGCCATACTTCCCTTGATGTAGGATGTTTCCGATGGTTGCTGAATATCCACCCCGGGTATCTCATCTTTCGGTTGAAAGAACATTGCCACATAGAGCTTTATTTACCTTGTCGGTTTGCTCGTCAGTTTGGCTATGACCGACTATACATTGGTAACCCGAACCGAGGCTTGAGGACTAAGGGTGGTCTCATAGACAGTGTTCAAGCATGGATCTGACATTTGACAGGTTGTACAGACGCCACTTTTACTCTCCCTGCATCCAGGCATAAGCTACAACTTACTTTCCTCATCTACAAGTGGCTCATTGCTGCAAATGAGCTTGTGAAATTAAAGGACATTGTAGAGTTAGAGGCAAAAGATTTAGTTCAAGCTGCTGCTAAGGCTACCCATGATGTTGAGCTTTCAAAGAAGCAGAGGAAGAAGCCTGTCAAGCCTTCCAGCAAAGGCCGACATAGGGTAGAGGATGAGGAGGAGCTCCTTCTTACTGATGATGAAGAGAAGACTTCAGAAGAAGACCTTGGAGACACAGATATCAGATTTAGAGGGGATGAGGAAGAGCATAAGACAGGTCTGTCAGACTCTTTCTTCTCAGAATTACTTTGTTTGGCATTTGCTTGTTGGGCTCAACGATCTATCTTGCCTAAACCTCCACCAGCTCCACAAAAGCCGAAGCAAGAGGTTTTATTTACTTATCCTAACAAGATGACTCTTGTTACCCAGGTAGGATGGTTGACACAGAAGAGCCTCTTATTATTCATTGCGAGAGGTCCCAGTCCACCACTGAGGCTTCTGTACAGGTTGAGGTGCGTGCCAAATCCACGCATGAGAGACCTGTTACCAACATGGAGGCTCGATCCCCAAAGCGGAAGAAGGTGGCGCATAAGTCATATGCTGATCCGCGCGCTCGCGATGCAGAGTTATTTGGCAATGCAGTTACTAGTGGGGAAGAAGGTAATGCTTCACTACTATATAGCCTTTAACTAGTTCTCTTACGGATTCTTCAGACTTAATCATGTCCCGTGTTTTCAGCGGGTGGTGGAGAAGGTGAATTCCCATACGACTCTATCTTCTCCAACTTTACCCATTTTGATGGCCCGAGCTTCGTGCAGTAGATGTGTGAGGCTATTGATGAAGAGCCCGTGCATGCTATGGCTAGAGAAGGTGTTAGCCAGGGTACCAGTGTTGAGTTGAGGGTTCTAAGTCCAGGTATATCTAACTCCGGTAGTACACCATTCAAGTGGCAATTAAGGGAGTTAAGCAATTCAGAACTTGTTCCCTGTTTAATCATTTCCGCTTTTTATTCTCTTTTAGATAAATTTAAGGATGTGAGCATGAATGTTGGGGTAACAGGATCTGCTACTACTGTTAGAGGTGAATCTGATTCCCACTATTGTGAGTTCTAGCTTCTTTCTCTCTGCTCAACATTTAGGCTCTTGTGTAGATGCCACAATGGAGGGACCGGTTGAGGAAGAAGTTTTCCATAGTGTGGACACCGGAGGATCGAGCAAACATACATTTTTCTCAGTGCCCAGCTTCTCAGGATTTGATCACTTGCTCGTTGACATGTTGGCAGAGCAAGCCGCTCGTGAGATTGTAGGGCCATCCATTGAGGGTGGTTCATCTATTGGTGTAGGCGATAAAAAATACCTTTGCAGGTAAGCCTAAAATCCATCTGCGTATTCGAGTTGCCTACGCACGTTAATATTAGGCTCACCCATGTGCTTGACTCGCCAGCACGAGCCAAGACCACGCAATCACCAAATTCACCTACGCATCTGGCGATCCGCCAGGTGATCAGAAACTTACCTGCACACTTGACTCGCCCGCATGAATTAAGTTTACTCAAGAGCTGAACTCGCTTGCATGCCAAGATGATCAGCCAGGCGATCAACATTCTAACCATAGACTCGCCAGGATACTAGGTAGCTGCTATATCATGTACAGGGATGGGCCTTCCCATCTCCTATGATGTAAAGGGAAGGGGTGTAGTACTCCAAACCCATCAAGTAGCCGCTCACAGTATAAGAAGCTAGTCAAATCCACGCGCTCATCGAGCCCGCCTACATACTTGATTCGCCAACATGAACCAAGTTCGTTCAAACGACTGAAGCTCGCCTACACCCCTGGATCGTCTGCACGAGTCAAGAGCTGAATTCGCCCATGATAGACGAACTCGCCGAACTCGACAGAGTACCTGGCAGCTACAATATCATGTACAAGAATAGGCCTTCCTATTTCCTATGACGTGAAGGGAAGGAGCACAGTACTCTAAGCCCATCAAGCGACCGTCCACAGTATGAGCAACCAGTCGAATCCACGATGTCGCTATACTCGCCTGCATGTTTGACCCGCCTGCATGAATCAAGATCATCCAAATAACTAAAATTCACCTCCGTACTTAATTCGCCTGCACGAATTAAGTTCGTCCAAGTGGCTGAGAGTTGCCTACGCATTCAAACGATCAGCCAGACAATCAACAAGCTCACCAAACTCGCCAGAGTACCTGGCGGCCATAATATCATGTACAAGGATGGGCCTTCCTATTTCCCACGACGTGAGGAGAGAAGTACAGTGCTCCGAGCCCATCAAGCGGCCACTCATAGTACAAGTAAGAAGCATGGTATCCCCCAACAGTACATGATCACATCCCATGATTCAAGGGAGTGACCACGCCATCTCTCCTTTATTAAAGAGCCTCTCCTGGCTATAAGAAAAAGGTTTATAGTTAATTGATTAATTTAATCAGCTAGCTAGACCATTAGCTCTCAACTCTTGACTGAGTTGACGACAGGCTCTTTGCATGATCTTTGTACTGTAGCACCTTCTCCTAGCTTCGGGCCCTGACCGCCATCGAACTCGGAGACTCGAAATCGATCGACACGAGCTTCTACTATGCACTAAAGCTCACCAGCAACCTAGATCAAATCATCTAAGGGAAGCAGACTCGGTGCGAGAACCGAGCGAGGCGTCCTATCGCTACCAAAGTCCCTACGTTAAACAAGGAGGGTATTCCCTCCACTTCTGTTATAATTTCGATTCATTAGTTTGTAATAAGCTATTCTTATTAATACAAACAAGACCCTCATTTCGGGAAATCAAAATTTACACCATACAGAAGATGGTGACCACAGTAGGAGAAACTATTTCCTCAACCAAAATGGTGGTAGCACAGTTCGACAAGGTTGCTGTTGGGACGACCGTGGAGTTCCTAGAAATCAAGTTCGACCAAGCCAAGTATGAAGAGTACTTGTCTTCCTCCTCCTCTGGTGGCAATGCGTGCCACAAACGCTACAGAGTCGTGCGTAGAAGCTGACCTCAAACGGTCGAAGCCTCCGCACCTGAGGACTCTATCTGAGTCATGCCAGGGGAACCTATTCCCTTCGAATTGATCAAGGCCAGGCCAAAGGTCAAGAGCACAGGGCAAAAGGCTACCAGATGGGTCGCCAAACGACCCTTATAGACCCCCGCTCAGGAAGGGATGGTGGTTCATCTTGGCGCAGACCACGCCGTCACGGTCCGCATGGATGCTCCTCTCTCTAGAAGAGCCCGCCAGCGGCGACGACAGGTCCTCGCCTAACAGGAGGCCTAAACCTTTGTCTCATATGATGGCCTGAATTATTATTCGGGTTTAAAAACTGCAAGACAGAGAAGCAACCCTCCCAATGCTTGTAGGCTCGCCAAATCTGGCAAACCCTCGCGATCAGGTGGGCTTTACTCTGATCGTAATATCCCCTGTTTTGGCGGGTCTGATATTTCTAACAAACTTGGCCACTCAAGTGAACCAATCAAAACAAGCAAGCCTGCCCACTCAAGTGGATTTCGTTTCTCAGGTCACATCCCTGATGCAAACGGACTACCCAGAGTAGGCGAGCCCTCAAAATCAAGTGAGCCCCTAAAATTAGGCGAGCCTCACCGAGTCCACTCGATGGGTAAGTGTTGCGAGTGAACGAGCCTTAATGACAAAGGCAAAACAGTAGGCGATACCTCACAAACTCACCTGCATGAACAAAGGGTCGAAACTCGCCTACAGGCAGGAACTCGCCCGAGCACGAAGACTCGCCTGTCAAGGCGAACTTGCCTAGCTCTAACACTCAACCATCCCCCCCAGTGTACGCAAGAGAGTTCATCCAAACCTCTCTTATGCGATTGCTTGGTTGACCCTTCCGATGCTGAAGGTTGTCGCCAACCACCCGTAGAAGATCTCCGGGGTTACTTGACTCGCAAACGCATCATACATGAGGCAAATCCTCAGTGTCATTACGAAAGGCTTATCTAAATAGTACCCGCTGATTGCCAGTGTATAGGAAGAATGACGAAAACCTTTGGTGTTCGAAAGGCTTGCTCAACGACCTTCCCAAACGAGATCTTCTCATCGAAGGTGTATCCACCAAAGAAGGCGCGCCCTCGATGATTTAGAGCTTTCATCTTATACGGTCAATGTGATAGGGAAGGGTAAAAATGTACTTTTAGATCCTCTAGACTTGGATTCTTTCCTGGGGCCCAGTCACCCGCTGGTTCAACGCGAGCATGATAGTATATTCCTGCACACCCGTAGTCATACGGGAGTAAACATCCCGCTCGATTACGCTCTCCTAGTGCCCCCTTCCGGTGGTGAAGAAGAAGTTTGTTCGGCGGTAGCTACATCCCAAACCTCGCAGTCGAGCCACGGAGAGCTAGCAAGAGTGCACATGGTTGATACCTCGAGTGATCAGATGATCGCTCAAAAGTTTGAAGAACATGAGGTCACCATCAAGTCCATAAGAGACATGTTGGAGCAGCTTCTAAGCAAAAAGAAGAAAAAAAGAAGGACACGCATACCCCACGGAGGCCGGCGGGAGGCAAGGAATGGGAACCTACTCCTAATCAGACGACTGAACATGAGGATAATGCTGAACTCTTGTCGGATCACTCCTTAAAGTCGTCGGCAGGGGCTTCACGCTCCGGGGGTACTACCCGGGATAATAGATTCGATGAGTTCCAAAGCTAACTCAATGCGTTAAAGCTCCAACAAAACATGAACAAACTGGCGGTGGTCAGGCCGTACCCTATTAAGCGGGACACAATCCCCTACCCGACAAAATTCAAACCCATCAGTTTAGTATAGTTTAATGGAAAGTGCTCCCCTTCACAACACATCTACTACTTTATGGCTCAGACCGGATTACTCACTGGGAATGACGCCATCCTTACCCGACTATTCATCGACACCCTCAAAGAGGTAGCCTTCGAATGGTTCCACAAGTTGGAACCATGCTCTATTAAGTCATGGGCCGATGCAGAAAGACTTTTCCTAGCCCGCTTCTTCGATGATGATACCGAGGTGTCAATGGCCATCCTCCTAGCTGAGAAGCAAAAGAAGTCAGAGTCGGTCAACAACTTCATGAAGTGGTTTAGGAACTGATCAGTTTATTACCAAGACTAAGTCTTCGAAGCCACGCTGATTGAGATGTGCCACAATAACCTTTCAATCCATATTCTGTCCAAGGTTAGCACGGTAGAAACCCGAACCTAGAAAAAACTCGTTCGCCAGGGCGAGAAGGTCGAGAATATGATCAAGAGGCTTGAGGCCAAAGAGCCTCACCCTAAAAAGGAGCTGCAGAACCGAGCGCGTCGAAGAATCCCCCTCGAGCGAGAGGAAAAAAGATCATGGCCGTTGACTCCGCTCCGGCGCCCAAACCAGCCCAAAGGCCAAAACCTAGGCCATTTGATCAACGTCCTCTAAGGCAATACGACTTCAGGGAAGACCAAGTAGTGGCAACCCTCGACACGCTTCTCAAGAGCAATAGGATTAAGCTACCGAAAGTAATTAAGCTTGAAGAGGAAAACAAAACCAATGAACCGAGCTACTGTGCGTACCACATGTTCCTCGTCCACTATACCTCCAAATGCTATATTCTCAAGGATTAGCTTCAAGCCCTACACGATGCGAGAGTTCTAAAAAAGGAAAAGGTACAGAAGTAGGTGACCACAAATATGATCACGCTGAGTTTTGGAAAAGATCTCGTAGAGGTTTAAGCACCGGCGGGGGTAGTTCTTATCCCTAAGATAATGCTGAAGATCACTAATGATGATCCTCACAATCAACAAAGAAAAGGTTTAGTATCCCAAACCTTATCATTGGGGAAAGTGATGTGGGTCCATCCGGACCTCCTTAGTGATGAGCAATGGACTTCAAAGCCTTCGAGGAGGACCAAGGGTAAACATTGCAACGCCGTATCCGCTATCCCAGATGAAGGCAAAACGATAGTAGCCGCTCTCACCGATTCCGACGACGATGCTACTGCCCTAGCCACTAGGGCAGGGAGAGAATTCACTAAGAATTACCCTGCTAGGGTGGAGGAGTCGGCGGGACCCTCTAGGCGACTACCTGCAGAGACCCCTCCAAATCCTGATAGGCCTAGCTCGAGTAATCAGCTTTTTAGGTTTAATGTACTCGCACAGCTGAAGAACATTCCAGCTAGAATCACTATGTATGAACTGTCTAGACCTACTCGGGAAGCTCTACAAGAGGCATTGGCCGACTCAGAGGTTTTCACCATGCACTTCTCATCTACGAGGGAAGAAGACCCGGAAAAGAAGTGTTTACAATGCTGTCAAGTCTCCGAACAGTGGGTCCCTTACATCACATTCACCCCTGAGGATATGCTAATGAAAAGCACTTCTCACGATCAACCCTTGTACTTCACGGGGTACATCGGTTCCTCTAGAGTGGATCGAATCCAAGTTGACCCAGATCCGCGCTGAGCATTGTCCCCTTGAAACTTATGCAATACCTGAGGGTCCCCTAGAAGCGTCTTTCTGTGACAACCACGACCATCTTCGGGTTTAACACCACTGGGATAAGGCCGCTTGGCAAGATCTACCTAAAGTGCCGTATAGGCGACATGAAGACATAGGTCACCTGCTACGTCATCGATGCTGAGCCTTCTTACAACATACTGCTGGGACGACCATGGAACCACAACAACCGCATTGTCCCATCCACATTGTACCAATGCCTAAAATACGTGGATGACTATGATCGGGTGAAGACAGCAGTTGTTGAAAAATAACCCTTCAAAGGAGTCGAGAACTACTTCACAGATTCCTTGCTTTACCAAGATGCCGGCGAACCACTGATCGAGGAACTCGGGAGCGGTAATGAAGCAGATAGTGAACCCGAATACAGCGATAGCCTTGTCCTGAACGATTTTGAATCGATTGTAATCAGCTACGAAAGCCACAATGTAACCGACGCTATCCAGGAGGATGAGATTATCTTGAATGAGAAGTTTAACTTTACTTACTTGTCATCTTGCCCGACATCCGAGGATGACCTACCTAACGACCCAATGTCGAGGCTCTACAGTGACCCTTCTCTACACTTTCCTGTATACTCATTATATGTCGCAACGAGACAAACGATTGACTCTTTGCAAGCTATATTCATCGTACCCGCCCAAGGTGGTTATCAAAAGGATATTATCTTCAAGAGAATCGATCACTCCTTATGCACGCTGTGGGACGAGTCCGAAGAGGAGGAGTCCACGCCCTAGTTTTCATAATACAGTCAAATAGTGAAATGCATGATGAAGGACATGGGTTACGACTTCACTCGCCAAGAAGGCCTGAACTACGACAGAGGGCAGAAGATGGTCATCCAACCCACCTACGTACCTAAAGGAAAACCCTCGAACTACTTCACCAAGACTCGAAGAGGTTTAGGTTACACTTCTTCCTCATCGGAGTTGTTTTGCAATTTTAGAGAGGACTCCGATAACACTCGCTCAGAGGATCGATCATCAACATCCTCAGCATGGGACTCATACGTCAGCATGGAAGACTTGTTCAACAACCTCACAGTCAACATGGCTGCGGCTGATCCTACCGAAATGGCAGAGGATGGGCAAGTCCCGCTTTATGATGAGACATGGGACCGTCACGTCAATACTCAGTAGAGTAGTCGCTTCGAGCAGCGTGAACCACCTACCGAGGATAAAATCCTCCAAGTAAACATGGGCGATGAGACCAACCCCAAGCCCATATTTATCAGCGGTAGTCTACCTCTCCAAGAGAAGGAATACCTCATAGACCTTATACGGGAATATATTGATGTCTTCACATGGAATTATGAGGACATGCTCGGCCTTGATCCACAGATCGCCATGCATCGCCTCAACATCGTTCGGATGCCAAACCTATCAAACAACAGCAGAGGTGACTTCGTCCACAAATCATGAAGGCAATCGAGGTTGGAGTAAAGAAGCTGAGCGAATCCGGCTTCATCAGAGAGGAACAACATCCTGACTGGGTAGCCAACATTGTTCCATTCCTAAAGAAGAATGGTAAGATCCGTATCTGCATTGACTTCAGAAACCTCAATGCCATCTGCCCAAAGGATGATTTTCCACTCCCCATCATGGACATCATCATCGCTAATACGTGCGGATTTGAGAGGATGTCCTTTATGGATGGGTTTTCAGGGTATAATCAAATCAAGATGCACCCTGATGACGAAAAACACACTTCATTCAGGACTTTAATGGGGGTATACTGCTACACGGTCATGCCTTTCGGACTCAAAAATGCCAGTGCAACGTATCAACACGCCATGAGCATGATTTCTTGAGACCACCTACGAAAGATAGTCGAATGCTATGTGGACGACCTGGTCGTAAAAAGTCACAACAAAGATGACCATCTGTAAGACCTAAGGGTGATGTTCGAAGTCATGCGATCTCATCAACTCAAGATGAATCCTACGAAGTCGTTCTTAGGGATGTCCTGTGGTAAATTCCTTGGATTCGTAATCACAACAAAGGGAATCCGAATCGACCCGGATAAGGTACGAGCTATCTAAGAGCTTCAGTCGTCTAGGAATCTCGAGGAATTAAGGGGTCTCCAGGGACGATTGGCTTACATCCGGATGTTCATTTCAAATATTTTGGGCAAATGTCAACCTTTCTCTAAACTAATGAAGAAAGGTATCTCTTTCGTATGGGACGAGCCCTGCCACCAAGCTTTTGAAGAGATCAAAGCTTACCTCTCAAACCCACCCGTCTTGGCAGCTCCGATCTCAGGAAAGCTATTCCTCATCTACATACGAGCCATGGAGCACTCTCTGGGTACTCTCTTGGCACAAAATGATGATGCCGCCCATGAGCAGGGCATCTACTACCTGAGTAGAACTCTACAGGATGCCGAGCGGCGATACCCTATGGTTGAAAAGGAGTGTTTAGCCTTGGTATTTACCATCTAAAAGATGTGACATTACCTAGTTAGACAAACCATCCACGTTATTTCCTAGATGAACCCCATCCGAGTCTTTATTACACAGCCTGCGGCCTTAACTTGGTGCTTGGCCAGATGGGCGCTCCTACTATCTCAGTACGACATTCACTTTATGCCGTAGAAATCAGTCAAAGGGTAGGCCATCTGTGATCTCATGGCCAGTCATCCGTTGGGGGTAAAAACTGACCTGTTCGAAGATTTGCCGGATGAACCCCCCGAAGTCAACGCGACCTCCCCAACGAAAGTTTGGCAGATGTTCTTCGACAGTGCATCTCGTGTCGACATGAGCAGATCTATTGTTGTAGGAGTGGGGGTGGTCCTCACTTCCCCACATAACCACATATTACCCCGATCTTTTTCTTTAACAGAGCCATGTACCAACAACTTAGCCGAGTATAATATGCTACTTATTAGACTCGAGCTGGCAAGAGTGTTAGAGATAAAGCATCTCGAGGCCTACGGCGACTCTTAGCTTATCGTTAGGCAGATGACAGGGGAATACGAGGTTAGAAATGATAATCTAATCCCACTTCATAAAGCAGCTACCAAACTAGTTGAGTCATTCGAAAACTTCCGTATTGAGTATGTGCTTCGTTCCAAGAACACGCACGCGGACGCCCTCGTGTCCTTAGCAGCTAACTTGGCTCAACCGCTAGAGATGACTTAATGTGTCACTATAGCGAGCCGATGACTCTTTCGACCAGAGGACATTTTAGAAGTAAACGCTACTCACTAGGCTCCGGATCAACTTAACCTGAAAAACTAGCGTCTCCTGGTCATCAACCTCATTTTATATGGTATGTTACCTGAAGATGCTAGGGAGCGAGAGTATGTCCGTCGATGCGCCTCAAGGTTCTACTACGACTCAATCACAAAGATGTTGTATCGTAGGTCGTATGATGGCTTGTTACTTTGATGTCTTTTAAAGATGGAAGTACAAGAAGCTCTACGTGAAGCCCATGATGGCATTTGCGAAGCTCACCAGCCCGGACCTAAGCTGTGGTCTGCGGAGGATAGGCTACTTTTAGCACGGGATGGTTAGCGACGCAGTTGCTTATGCCAAACAATGCCACACATGCCAAATCCACATCAATTACATGCATCGACCTTCTAAAGACCTGCATACAACAGTAGCGTCATGGCCGTTTGAAGCATGGGAAATGGATATAGTTGGGCCGATATCCCCGCCATCAGCAAGGGGCCACCGGTTAATCCTGGCAATCACCGACTACTTCTCCAAATAGGCCGAAGTCGTCCCCTTAAGAGAAGTCAAAACCAATAATGTGATCAAGTTCATCAAATATCACGTCATATAGCGATACGGTGTACCTCGACGTATCATTCATGACAATAGAACGCAATTCGTTAGTCATGCGTTCACCCGGTTCTGTGACAAGTTCAGAATTTAGAATCTTTCCTCTACAGCCTATAACTCTTCGACGAATAGTTTGTCCGAGGGCTTTAACAAAACAATCGTTAAGATCCTAACCAAGCTGACCACTAATAGAAAACACAATTAGAACGAGAAGCTTGGCGAGAGCTTATGGGCGTATCGCACAACGGTTCGCACGTCGACCAGCAACACGCCTTTCTCATTGGTATACGGCTACGAGGCCGTGTTACCATTAGAGATTCAAATTCCATCCCTCTGTGTCGCCCTAGCGATAGGGATGACGATCGAGGGTAATCATCAATGATGTATCGCAAAACTTGAAGCATTGGATGAAAGGCGGCTTGAAGCCCAACAGCACATTGAGTTCTACCAAGCCCAAATAGCTAAGGCCTTCGACAAGAAAGTCAAGCATCGATCCTTCAAGGAGGGAGAATTGGTCCTCGCCATTCGACGACCGATGATTCTCACTTCCAAAAAGAAAAGCAAATTCCAGCCCAAATGGGAAGGACCGTTCGTGATAGAGACAGTCTATTCGAATAGAGCTTATCGTCTCATCAAACTAAATGGCGATAAGATCATGATGCTTATTAACAACAAATTCTTGAAGAAGTACTACCCTTAGTACTACCCCAAACTCCCACAAGTGCATGAGTCTAAACTGCCCCTTACTCCCTCCAACTGGTACACGAGGCTAAACTATTCCTACCTCATTTACTCCTTCATGTACACGAGTATTAGCCACTGCTTATGGGAAACCACTATAAGACGCTACATATAGTATTCTTAGGGGTAACCCAGATCCCCATTCGGTCAAACATTTCTACAGTTAGGACCAAAGTCAATTATCAAGTTAATCACGACCTCTGATAGTCGTTTCTCTGTCAGTCTCATTCAACTAGATGATGGATCTCTCGAAACTGACAGGTTAACTATTTACCTCTAACAGTTTCCTTCAAGTTTTCCCCGTTAGTCCTCTCTAATAGGACGACCCGACAAACAATCCCTTCGTGTTAACTATTACCTTTGGCAAAATCAACTTACTAATCCTCTTCGATAGGATGGTAAACCCACAGAGTTGCTCACATTGCAACAAACAATCCAGTCATGTTAACTATTACCTCTGGCAACATCAACCTATCAATCCTCTCCCATGGGATGATAGGCCCTCATAGTTGCTCCGATCGCAACAAGATTCTATCAAGTTAATGATCACCTCTGGTAGATTCCCACGAATGACAATGCCCAAGTAGTAACCTACCATGCGATGTGTTACTACTCTAGTCGATCGTCACACTCATACGTCCCTGAACGACCCGACCTGTTCTGAGCATTCTAATATTCTCTTAGAACAATCGATGGGTAGTAGCCCACCATGCGACGGCTCCTACAACGATCAATCGTCACACTCCCACATCCCTGAACGACTCGATTACAGTAACATCATCATCCTCATAAACGATGATATTCATTAAGGGCGGCTTACCAGGCGACATGCTCCAATCGACCTCCGAACAGCAACTCGCCAAATGACGAGTCATTGTTGGGACCTTGATTTGGTCGCATGCACAAGCAACTGCTCTGTTTAGCCAAGGGTGGAGGAGGATCCTAGCAACTAAGTCTAAGATAAACTTCTCGAAGGCCCGCCACACTACAAAAAATAGTGTAGCTAGATAGACTCAAGCGACAAACAGTAAAGGCAAGTTAAACTCAATGTCTACTAAGGATCAACCAAAAAGTCCTAAGTATAGATCAACACAGAAAAGCAAAGAAAAGTAGCATGCACAAAATGGTGAATAACCATAACAGTAAAATGCTATTACAGGGAGAATTTTAAAATGTAGCAAGTAACAGCGGTACAAAAAAAAGAAAGAAAGAACGCCCTAAATAAACATCAGTAGGCTGAAGGTGACAATCCTAGCCTTGACGTCCACAAGCTTTGCCGCGTGCCTAGCTCAGACTTTCTCCTCCTATCTCTGCTGAAGCTTGGCGAGAGCAGCCTCACCATCCTCCTCTTCTAGACACAGACTTTGGAGGGCTTAGGATTCCTCGGTAGTGAGGTGAAGAACCCTTGCATTTTCCTCCTACCACTTCTTCAGATCGTCCTCTCCTCGAGTGGACTCGACCTCCAGGAAAGAACAAGCATCGTGATAGGCATCTATCTTGGTCAGCAAGGCACGGTGTTGCTTGCGCAGGCATTTAAGCTGAGACTCCTTCTCCAGGATGTGCCTCGCCAAAGCTTCATGTTCGAATAGAGCACTCATCGCGAGGGGTATCGGCTTGTCACTAGAATCGACTTGTGCCAGCTCCTCTAGGCAAAATAGCAGCTCCTTCAGACGATTAAGCTCTCGCCCATACTGCTTAGCTAGTTGGACGCCCCTAACGTGCCGTATCTCCTCGAGAGCATCGGTTACGTGGGGGAAAATATCATAGAAGCTGTTACCGCCTTGGCTGATAATGGTCGCGCCCTGCGTAATTCCTCCTACAATTATCAAAGAAGGTTGAGCGTCAAGGTGAGACTTGAAACCACCGACCCGGGGTCGGGTTAACGGTGGCGGTGGACATCATATTGGCACTAGCAGCATCGGAGGAGAAGCGACCCCCTTGCCCTTAGAAGCACGCGGCTTGGTCTCGGGAGTCATTGTTTGAGACAAGGAAGGATTTGCAAAACTTTCTTCATACGAACCTTCGTGAGCATGAGAACTCTACCAAGAAAGTGGCAGACATGTTATATAACTAAGATCCAACGGCCATCTCAAATGAATCGAACAGTTCAAATCTCTAGCGGCTTTTCGAGTTCGACACCCATAAAGGCCTTGGTTTCTGGGACTCCAAACCAACGGTTTGGATCAAGCACAGAAGGCGAAGCATTCCGTCACTTTACAATTAATGAGGATTGACACCCCCACATCACCCTAGCTGGCAAGCGTTTGGGTCCACAGGCAGACGCATGGTACAAACTCGCCTATGTTTGAGTTTTGCCTATGGCACAAACTCACCTGTGTTTGAGTTTCGCCTGTGGCGTAAACTCGCCTGTGCTTGAGTTTCGCTTGCAGCATAAACTCACCTATGTTTGAGTTTTGCCTGTGGCACAAACTCGCCTGCGCTTGAGTTTTGCTTACAACACAAACTCATCTGTGTTTGAGTTTTGCATGTAGCACAAACTCGCCTGTGCTTGAGTTTTGCTTGCAGCACAAACTCGCCTACGTTTGAGTTTTGCCTGTGGCACAAACTCCCCTGTGGCAAAAACTCGCTGGCAATTGAGTTTGCCTATCGCATGAGTTAGGCGCTGAATAGCGACAATAATAAAAAATGAAAAGAGTGTGTGTGCAACGTCTTGAGGAATCAAGAAAGCGCAAGGTTCATTAGCTGTTTCTAGACAATACGTTCGAACAAAGTTATGACTTTACAATTAAGCAAGTCATAACATTACATCCAAGAAACAAAAGATTGAACATGACATCTTGAATCTACTCCTATCCTACAAGCTTATTCTAGAAGTTTAAAAGACGCGAGCTTGGCTCTAAGCGTGGCTCTGAGCGTGGCTATCCTCTCCGTATGCATAGCACGAGCTTCGTCCTCTGTCTCCTGCCGGACCCTTGCCTCGAAAGAAGCGTTAGCGGTGGTATCCTCTTGGCGCAGCATCGAGAGAATACGCCTCTCCCTTACAAGATCACCATGCACGGTCTCGCTCTGAATGCATAGGCCCGTCAAGGTTGATTCCCTCTCGGCATACAAGATCATGCCTAAAAGAATCAAGGAAATGGTAGACTCCATGTCAGTTTGCAATAGGTGTTGCCGAAGATCCAAACGACTGATAAGGGACTCTTGGTCTTCTATGTCTTGCCTTCGGCACTCTCGCTGCCATATTTTGTGATGATGGGATAAAGCTAAGGATAGCGTCACATCGGACTCCAAATTCGCATGCCAAAGATTCTCCAAATTTGTTAAAAGTGACTCCAGATCGAGGAGTCTCATCGAACAACTTATGGTGAGCCTATAGTTATCCTGGCACCGGATGAGAGCCATGTGATCTGAGAGAACCTGCTTTAGATCCGTGAAGGTACCATGGCCCTGATCGATGAGTGAGATCACCCGCTTCACGGCGTTCTCCAATCCCTCAACCAAGACCTACAAATTAGTGGGGTCCGAGGGTCGAGACTCTGGACTACGGTCGGGTACAGTAGCCGAGGAAGAGGCGTCATTCTCTATCTTCTTTGAGGTAGATGTCTTTGCTCGTGGTGCCATCCTGAACGAGAAGGGAACAATGAACATCGTGACCTCTTCAACAAGAAGGGAGAGTAATATATAACGTATGGCCCAAGTGCGCGCCTATCGTTCAATGGTCTAGATCGGGCGTAGGGAACGAAGAGCTTCCATTACACCACCTTTAATGCGAAGCGACGTGCCAACATTAGCCTAGCTGGCAAGCACGTGAGACCGTGACCGAACACGTGGCTAGTCCAAATTGGAATTCATCTCACCTATGGCTTGATTCGCCTGTGGCTAAAATTCGCCTGTGGCTAGAGTTCGCCCGCAGCTTGAATTTGCCTATGGCTAGAGTTCGCCCATAGCTTGAACTCTCCTATGGTTAGAATTCGCCTTTAGCTCGAATTCTCCCATGGCTAAAAGTTCGCCTACAGCGACCTCGCAGAGAATGATAAAAGCTGAAGATAAGAGGCAACAACAATAAGGAGGGGTATATTCACAAACACATTTGGGAAACCAAAAGAGCATAACATTCATCCAGTTCTAAGACAATACATTTGAACAAAGTTATGACTTTACAATCAAACAAGTTATAACGTTACATTGAAAGCGAAATGAGACAAAATGTCTTAACACTACTTTAGCACTGAGAGCTTAGTCTAGCAAACTGAAGGATGTGAGTTCGGCTTTGACCGTGGCCACCCTTCTTGCGTGGTCCTCCCGGGCTTTGTCCTCAGCCTCCTTCTGAGTCCGAACCTTGAAGGTTAAAGCGACAGCAGAATCTTCCTGGCGTAGCATCTCAAGATTTTGAGTTGCCTCTTCGATGGCCCTACTAGCATTCCAGCTCTCAAATTGGAGCTCCCATAGAGTCCACCATCAGAGGGAATCGGGTCTAAAGGTGGTCAATCTCATCTTGACCCGATACGTACTCCTCGTAGGGAAAACTCCCCAAAGGCAACCCCGACACGTCGTATATCTCATGGAGAGTTATGCTAAGCTCACCATTAGGAGTGAAGAATGTACTGCTATCCGGACAATAAAGTTCCAGGATACTGTAGAACAGAGGAGCGTTGATCTTCAGACCATGTTGAGTGGCCTGGATAGCCACGTACAGCTCTTAACCCGCAAGGTCGGAATTCTCATCCAAGATGTACTCGGTGATCTTAGACCACCAAGTGCTACTACCAGGCGTCGAGTGAATCCACCCTGGAGCCCTAAAATCATTTGGAGGAAACTGTCCCTTGACCCAAAAGAAACGGTGACGGAAGGTCTCCGCCACCGCAATCGTCTCTCCGACGGGCAACTCGTTGTATAATAGGCCGAGGCGCAGAGCGGTCACACGCTTGCAATAACTGTCGACCCCGTACCTAGCCGTGGAGCTCGTGAAGACCCCACAAGTCACCCCATCTTGGGTTGGAGTTAGATCCCAGTTCATTGTTCTCGGAACCGCAAGCGACCGCAACTTGATGATTGAAAACCCCCTCGGCATACTGGGAAGGTAGTAGTGGACTTTACCCACAACACGAAGCCATCTGCTCTCCCTAAGCAATAGAGTTGAAGGGTCAATAGTGGCATCGCCAAACAAGAACTGAGGCTTTTTTAGCTCTGTCCTAGACATATCCGTCAACACTACGTCTATAGTCAGCTCACGCAACGTTAAGTGGTGCCCGTCGGTTACTCTCTTGACCAATTCATTCGGCTTGTCGGCAGCAAACACGGGCACAAGATCAAGGAAAGGGAATCGGGGAGGCGCCGTATAGCCCGTACCCCTGGTAAGACCAATGGCTACGCCTTTTGGGAGGGCCTCGTTAGAAAAAGTGGCTGTAAGGCAAAGTCGAAGAGTTAGAATAGAATCCACTCTCGGGGTCAGAAACTTTCTCGAGTCCCCCAAACAGGTAAATCTCGCCCGACGAAACCAATTTCGCCTGACAAGTGTTGAATTCACCTAACAAAGGGCAAATCTGCTTGACCAAAGCAGAGCTCGCCTGTAAAAGCAGAATTCGCCTTCACACGATGAAAGCCGATTTCACCTGTCAAAGCAGAAGTCACCTTCACCCGATGATAGCTGAATCCGCCTGAAAAAGGCCAGTTTCACCCAAATCGGGAAAATTGCCAAAAATGACAAAATCCACTGCAGAAGAGGAACATTGCTCATCTTCCCGACCCAGTGTCGGTCGTCAATGCATAGTCGTTAAACAACCCATTAGACTTACCTAAGTGTGTCCCAGAAGCGCTGGCGGTTGTACCAGCTACGACACCACCAGGATAGCGATCGGGACCCTTTCCCTTCTTAACGCATTTCTTAGCTTTCGGCACCATATTGAAAAGTTAGAGATGAAGCTAGAGTTCTTTCTCTCTAAAAATTTCAAGCAAGCAAAAATTCCTGAGCATAGTAGTCCTCACAGGAAAGGGACGAAGCCTATTTAAAGGCGAGATATTAGCAGTTGAGGAACGTGGCCACGATCGAAATCGACGGCCTGGATCACTCTTAATAGTTTGGTTTTTGGTTGTTACAGAGGAACCGTTGAAACAGGGAATGGGTCGAGCAAGTCGAAACCCAGAACCCGAACCAAAATTCATGACTGAATCTAACGGCCGGATTTGAAAACTATAGCCAAAATTTGTCATCGAGCGAAGAGCACGGAAGCAACGTCACTTTGTCAAATCACATTTAATGCGACTTGATGAGCCCATGCGGCCTTAGCTGTAAGGCACAAAACTTCGCTTGCGAACACGTAGCTCGCCTTCCGTCAATTCAAAGGACGAATTTCGCCTGCGAATACATGGCTCACCTTCCACCAGTTTAAATTTCTCCCGTGAAAATGAAACTTGCCTACGAATATCAAGCTCGCTTCACTAGTAAGAACGAGTCTTGCCTGAGCCGCTCATTTGTTTGGCCTAGTTCGCCCGTGAAGGCAAATCTCGAGTAGTCTATCTCATCTGACGTGTCGAGCCTTAACTCGCATGAATAGAATGGTCTCACCTGCACAATCAGACCTACCAAGCGATACAACCTATTGACACACCCTCCGGGCCAACCGCAGGTTAGAGGAGAACTCTTAGTATTAAGCTTAAGAGAAACTACTTGACAAGTCATCATACTGAGGGGAATAGTATGACTAGCCCGATTCAAACGGTAATCGGTAAAGACAAGTCAAACCCGTTAATAGCTAGGGGTTTGCTAAAAATCCTAAGATAAACCTCTCGACAACTCATCATACTGAGGGGGAATAGTATGGCTAGCTCGATTCAAATGGTAATCGGTAAAGGCATATCAAACCCATTGAAGGCTAGGGATTTGCTAAAAATCTCAAGAATCGATCACCAAGCGGGAAATATACACGTAAAATATGGAAAAGGTGATAGATAAAGAAAACATGTTTCTATTCATAGCTAACTTAACAATACATTTTAAAGATATGATGATACATTCAAAACAAAGTCATGATAAAACAAGAAAAGCCTCAAATTATCGACCCACTCTGTCGAACCTATGCTAGCTCAATGAAGAAGGTGAGTTCAGCTTTAGCGACGGCTATCTTCCTCGTCCGATCTGCTTGGACCTGATCCTCTGCCTCCCTTCGAATCTTAGTCTTAAAAGATGCAACAATGATAGAATCTTCTTGACGAAGCATTTGAAGGGCCTGCATTTCCCTTTCAACTGCTCCGTGACTGTTCGCACTTTCAAGTTGCAAGCCTTTCCGAGCCGTCTCTTCTTTCATAAGCTGGGACTTTATTCTAGCGATAGTAGAGATGAAGGCATCAATCTCTGCTTACAGTAGACGCTACCGGGTGAGCAAATCCGCGTCGAGAGCCCCTTTGTCCGATAGGTCCCGAATCTCCCGCTCCCGTGTCCCTCTGATATGAGCCTGAGCCACGAGCCGCTCTACGTCTGGTTCCGAATTAGCCCATAGCAGGACTTCCAAGCGTGTCTGAAGTGACTCAAAACTAAGAAGACTTACCAGACAATGCGAAGCCTCTTGAGCCTCACCCATACGCCTGAGAGCGGTGACGCAGTTCATTAGGAAAGGTTTAAAGTCTGCGTAGGTTCCCCAGCCAAGGCTAGTGATAGAGACCACTTGCTTCATAGCATTCTATAGTTGCCTGAGGAAGCCCTGTGCAGATCTAGAGCTTGGAGAGACAGATTCCTGACTAACTGGAACCATGGAAATAGGTTGGATCAGAGGGATAACCCCTTCGCTAGGAAGAGGAGGCTGGGAAGATCGCTGGGGGAAAACATAGGTGCATTCCTCCTCCTCCTCGTCCGAAAGGATGATGGGTTCAGGCTAGACAGACTCCCTCTTCCCCTTTGAAGCATATGTTCTCACTCCCGAAGCCATTTTGAATCAAGGAAGTCTGGGTTTTCTCTAAGAAGGTTTGAGTGAGAGAACTTACAAGTGTAGTGATCCTCCTACAAAGGAGATGAATCAACACTATATACACAAGATCTCGGCTGTTAAGATTCGCTGATTGTTTGAAGCTGACAAGTTCGATTTGGAGGTTCCAATTGAGTGGGCACAAACAAAGTAAAACGTTTGGAATGCCGCACGGAATGGCCAAGATCAGGCGACTCACACAAGACCTCTTGTCAGATTAGCTGTTGAGATCCGTCGGATCTGCCCCCTTGAGCGTGCGTGAAGATGAGGCGTCGTCTTAATTGACAAGCGTGGGAACTTCCCTCATGGACACACGGCTCGCCCTTATGAGCCGGAATTTCATCTGGAGGGGGGGCATCTCGAATGGCACCAATCTCACCTGGGTGCACTCGCACCGTTCGAATTCGCCTAAAGGTCTCGACCTAGCCGAGGGAGTCAAATTCGCCTTAACTCATCAAGAACCTCTTTATTAAAAGTATTCCAGACCACACGCACGTTGGTTTAGGTCTGAAAACATTGAAGGGGGTCTTGTAGGTAGTAAAAATTACCTTTGCAGATAAGCCTAAAATTTGCCTACTTATTCGAGTCGCCCACGCACGTGAAAATTAGGCTCACCTGTGTGCTTGACTCGCTAGCACGAGCCAAGACCACGCAATCACCACATTCGGCTATGCATCTGGCGATCCGCTAGGTGATCAGAAACTCACCTGCACACTTGACTCGCCCGCACGAGTTAAGTTTACTCAAGAGCTAAACTCGCCTGCATGCCCAGACGATCAACCAGACGATCAACATTCTAACCACAGACTCACCAGGGAACTAGGCAGCTGCTATATCACGTACAGGGATGGGCCTTCCCATCTCCCACGATGTGAAGGGAAGGGGTGTAGTACTCTAAACCCATCAAGTAGGCACTCATAGTATAAGAAGCTAGTCAAATCTACGCGGTAACCGAGCCTGCCTACGTACTTGATTCGCCCACATGAACCAAGTTCTTTCAAACGACTGAAGCTCGCCTTTACCCCTGGCTTGCTTGCATGAGTCAAGAGTCAAATTCGCCCGCAATAGACGAACTCATCGAACTTGCTAGAGTACCTGGCGGCCGCAATATCACATATAAGGATGGACCTTCCTATTTCCCACGACGTGAAGGGAAGGAACACAGTACTCCGAGCCCATCAAGCAACTGTCTACGATACGAGCGACAAGTCGAATCCACGATGTTGCTATACTTGCCTGCACACCTGACCCACCTGCACGAGTCAAGATCATCCAAATAACTAAAACTCGCCTACGTACTTAATTCGCCTGCATGAATTAAGTTCGACCAAGTGGCTAAGAGTTGCCTACACGTTCAAATGACTAGCCAGGCAATCAACAAGCTCACCGAACTCGCCAGAGTACCTAGCGGCCGCAATATCACGTACAAGGATAAGCCTTCCCGTTTCCCACGACATGAGGGGAGAAGTACAGTGCTCTGAGCCCATTAAGCGGCCACTCATAGTACAAGTGAGAAGCATGATATCCCCCAATAGTATATGGTCACATCCCATGATTCAAGGGAGTGACCACACCGTCTCTTCTCTATTTAAGAGCCTCTCTTGGCTACAGGAAAGAGGTTCGTAGTTAATTGATTAATTCAATCAGTTAGCTGGACCATTAGCTCTCAACTCTCGACTGAATTGATGATAGGCTCTTTACATAATCTTTGCATTGTAGCATCTTCTCCTAGCTTCGGGCCCTAACCGCCATCGAATTCGGAAACTCGAACTCAACCGACACGAGCTTCTACTACGTACTGAAGCTCACCAACAACCTAGATCTAATCGTCCAAGGGAAGCAGACTCGGTGCGAGAACCGAGCGAGGTGTCCTATCACTACCAAAGTCCCCACGTTAAACAAGGAGGGCATTCCCTCTGCTTCTGTTGTAATTTTGATTCATTAGTTTGTAATAAGCTATTCTTATCAATACAAACGAGACCCCAATTTCGGAAAATCAAAACTTACACCATACAATGGGTATGCATGTAATATAGAGATTGTCATTCTTCATTTGTTAATTTAATTTTACTTTTAGTTAATCACGAGGAGTTTTAATTATAGGACTAGCTACTGGGGTCGATACAACTACAATCGTTGGCGTTTCTGACCAACCTGAGGTTTTTGTCCCTTCATAATTAGAGTGAGACGTGATTACAGCTCAGCCACCTAGTTCTTAGCTTCAGGCTACTATCCCTTCAGATCTAATGGTTACAGACATTGTGAGATCATCTGATGTTTTGGTAGAAAGTTAGTTCTATCATTAGTGGACTCATTACAACTTCAGTCGTTATAATAAATTCAACAAAAAAATAAAAATAAAAGATTACAACTCTCTTAAAAGACACACAATGGACGTTTATCACCTGCTGTTTGTGTGAAATCTTAGCCTGTGCCGGGGTTTATCCGTGAACCACCAACTGATCAGATCCAATATAGATTTTGTTGCCTCACAAAGGAGATAAGAAACTGAAGTAACTATCTCAGCAAAGCAAGATAATCACTCTTCTCGAGAATCATAGCTAGGTATGATCTCAAAAAAATGGATGAATAGATGCAAATCTCTCGAAATCTTCCTCTTTATGCTTAATAGCTCGTTGAGATCTCTTTCTCCTCTCTAAAATTCATGCTCTTCACTCTTCATTTCGACAGGGCTTCGCCGACGCTCGAGAATTCCAGATCTGTACAAATGAAGGCCCTAGGGCCAAATTTATAGGCTTCAGAAGCTCGGTTTTTAGATAAGAATAAACGATTTGATTTTATCCTTAGTTGTAACCACTTAACCACATTCAAAGATAGCTCCAAATTAGTTGGAGAGTCTTTGGATCAGAATCAGGGCAGCTAACATCGATGAAACGGGCGTGAAACAGTATTTTTAGGGCCGAGATAGTCCTGGCCAGGCTGAGATAGTCTCAGCTAGGCTGAGACTATTTTGGCTTTGGATGAGACTATCTCGGTCTTAGCCAAGACACAAATGTGTCTTGGCCTTAGCCGAGACACCATTTTCCCCTTTTGATTGTTTTTATCGTAACTTTTCGATCCGATTTTGGAACGACATGATTCGAAGTGTGTTAGAAAGCAGGGGAAAAGATCTACAATCTACCATAGGTGAATCATATGTGGAGTGGATGAGACATGAATAACACCTCATCTTTCGTGATCGAAACATAACTCCCGATTGAGTTGTTTCATCACCGTTTGACCGTCTCGTTGACTTGTTCGCCTGGTCAACTTACTTTATGCATTTATTGATATCAGATAATCCTCCTTGACTTGGATAATAATGTTTATCATTTTCTCTCTACCTCGAGTTGCATGCGGTATCCCGTAGGTAATTTTTGATGCCTACAGATACTCCCCTCCAAAGTATTTCAGTCTCGTTTCTTTCATAGAAGAGTCTAGAATAATTTAGATGTGATAGATCTAACCTTTAGTCAGCATAAAAGGACCTGTAATAGGCTTTAGTTCTTAACTTCTGCTATTTTTAGTCTACTTAGTATTTTGTTGAATAGCTAAAATTCTTCCGGTACTGGTCATATCGTCTGGTCGTTATCGAAGTCTCGAATTGAAACTGTTGTGTTTAACTCATATCATTGAGTCGACATTGAACTGATTATCTTATTTAGGGATTCACACCCGAGTTACGTTTGAAATCCTCTGAATTATCGTTTGACTAAGGATTAATTCAAGCCTTGTTTCGGTGCAAACTGTTGAAGCATTAACTTTCATCACAACACATTGACCGACGTTGACCTCTAGCTACGCATTGACCGACATTGACCTTCATTGCAATACGTTGACCGGCATTGACTTTCATTGTAGCATGTTGATCGGCATTGACCTTCATTGCAACATGTTGACCGACGTTGACTTTCATTACAACACGTTAATCGACGTTAACCTTTATTGCAATATGTTGACTGGTGTTGACTTTCATTATAACGCATTAAACGACGCTAACCTTCATTACAACATGTTGACCAGCGTTGACCTTCATTGTAACACATTGATCTGTGTTGACTTTCATTGCAATGTGTTAACCAACATTAACTTTTATTACAACACGTTGACCAGCGTTGACCTTCATTGCAACGCGTTAATCAATGTTAACCTTCATTGTAATGTGTTGATTAGCGTTGACCTTCATTGTAATGTGTTGATCGGTGTTAACTTTCATTGCAATGTGTGGACCGATATTAACCTTCATTGCAACATGTTGACCGACATTGACTTTCATTGCAACACGTTGATCGGTGTTGACCTTCATTGCAATGCATTGACTTTCATTACAACACGTTGACCGACGTTGACCTTCATTGCAACGTGTTAACTAACATTGACTTTCATTTCAACGTGTTAACCGGTGTTGACCTTCATTGCAGCACGTTGACTGGCGTTGACCTTCATTGTAACGCGTTGCTCGGTGTTGACTTTCATTATAATGTGTTGACCGATGTTGACCTTCATTGCACGCGTTGACCGGCGTTGACTCACGACTATGTGTTGACTGGCATAAACACAATTTATACTCGTATGTTTACTAAAGTCTATACAGTTTAGGCTCTTAAGGCGTTAGAGCGGGGAGGACCAGTTTATACTCATATACTCCTGGGAGTTTTGGGAATCAGTTTAACCTCGTGTACCCGTTAGAGGTTCAAAGAGATGCAGTTTAGACTCGTATACTCATCGGAGTATGAATACGGGTTTCGAATACATCATAATGGCTAATAACGGGCGAATACGGACCAAATATAACATTTTAAATGCGTGGGACCCCATTTTGGGCTCGGGACAGAATCTTGGGCTCGGGAAAGAATCTTAAGCTCGGGATAGTTTCGGTTTGGCCGAGACAATATCAGCCAAGCAAGAGAGAGAGAGAGGGTTCATGAGAGAGAAAGAAGATAAGGGAGAGAGAAAGTGAATATGAGAGAGGAGAGAGAAAATAGAGGAGAGAGAGGGCCGGCCTAGGAGAGAGAAACGAGAGGGTTTGTACAATAACTCTTTTTGTGTTCCACCTTTTTATCCGAAACCAAAATTTGAACTCCCTCTTATTCTAATCTTCTTCCTCAACTTCTTTCTTTTTAAAACTCTTCATAACCCATAGTTTTCCCTCTTTAAGGATTCTAAAACCCCTTAAACCCTTCACTTAAAAACCCCTCAAGCCCTAAAAAATTCATCATAAATTCAGCCAAGCCCTCTTCCTCAAAATCTAGAGCTTGGATTTGTTGGATTTGTTATGTTCTCGAGCTTCTTTTGAGTTGGGCAAGCTTCTTTCACCACTTATATGCTTGATTTTAATTCAAGAGCTCATGGGTTTTGATATAGAGATTAGAACTTTGATTTTGTAATGTGGGTATGCATCCAGAGTTCATGAATTTGTATGCAAAGATTAAGGCGTTTTGACCTCATGAATTAGGTTTGGTGGGAAAGATTGAAATTTGAAAGTGGGTTTTTGAAGCCGAAATTTAGGGTTGAGGAAGAAATTTAAGACTTGGGTTTGAAGGGATTTGATCATACCTAAATTTTGAAGGGTTTTATTGCATATATATGACTGAATTTTTTGGGGGTTTATATGCAAAAAGTGGCCAAATTTCTTTGTGGGTTTTATGTGCAAAAAGAGGGCTAAAATTTTGGAAGTTTGGGATGTATACCAATGACTAAAATTTTGTGAGGAGTGGATGTGGGTTTATGGCCGAAATTTTGGAGGGGGTTATATGCAAAATTGGACAAAATTTCTTGAAGAGGTCATATGAAAAGTGGCCAAAATTTTGGTGTTTAGGGTGATAGATTTTCCCCTTTAACCATGGCCGAATTTTGAATGTACTCATGGCTAGCGTTGAGCCTTGAGCATGAGGGGTATTTCGGGTATTTCGCCCAAAATTGATCATGAGGGTCCTGAATGCAATTTGAACCCGTTGTTGGCATGTATGGATCCCGTAGGTTTAATTAGACTTTAACCGTAAAATCCTATTTTACTTGTGATGCTATTGGGTATTTCCCCCTTCCAACTTTAACCATTTCGACAGTCTGAGCTTCTTGCAGCAGATGTGTGATGCTATTGGCAATGATCCTGTGCATGTCGGGGTAGGCGAGGGTGTTTGCCAGGGTAGCAATGTAGAACCGATGATTCTAAGCCGAGGTACATATAACACCGGTAGTACACCATTCAAGTGACAATTAAAGGAGTTAGGCAATTCAGAACTTGTTCCCCCTTTAATCATTTTCACACTTCATTCTCTTTTAGACAAATTGAAGGATGCGGACACGAATTCAGGATAAAAGAACCTTCTATAACTGCTGGAGTTGAATCTGATTCTCGCTATTATGAATTCTAGCCTCTTTCTCTTTTACTCAATGTTTAAGCTCTTGTGTAGATGCCACACTAGAGAGATAGGTCGAGGAGGAAGCATTGCATGGTGTGGATCTTGGAGGATTCAGCGAACACGTATTTGTCCCAACGCTGAGCTTCTCAGGATCTGATACTAGACTGCTCGTTGATATGTCGGTAGAGCAGGACAATCGAGGAGCTATAGAACCATCCGCTGAGGGTGGTTCATCTGTAGGTATACATCTGATTCACAGATTGCTCTCCTTCATCTGTCAATGTTTTACTCAAACATATGAGAGTTCTGTCCCTTCATCATCAGAGGGAGCTATGACTATAACTCACCGCCTAGTCCTCAGCTTTAGGCTACTGTTCCTTCAGATCCGATGAAGATGAAGATTGTGAGGTCTCCTGGTGGAGTTAATAAACTGACGAAAGTTATGCCTACCGTCATTCTGGGGATCACTGAGATTAGTTCTGTAGAACCCAGTACAAGACGCCAAATTGAAGGGACTTCTGCTGGCGCTGGTGAGTTCATAACTTGCTCTGAGTTTTCCTACAATGTTTAAAAGTTTCTTATTCTTGTGTATGATTATTTGTAGGGCTTTCATTGTCTCCATATGAGCGGCATTATAGCCTTACTATCTAATCCTGATTCGGGTACAGACATATTCTAGATAGATTTTGAGAGTTTCCTTACCTTCTTAGGCAAGATGGTCAAGAGGATCGTTCATCATGGATTCCATTTTGATCAGTACAGATGATCTCTTGACTATCATATGATGATGATTAGAGGGGGGGGGGATACCCAGAGCTAGATGATTCCCAAGAGTTAGGGGAGCGGAGGACTAGAGTTGTTTCCTCTTTTGTTGCTACCCAGTTATGCAGATGAAGGCTAATCTCCTATGACTGGAGCTCTGTTATGCAGATGAAAGCTAATCTCTTGAGGAAGGACAAGGCTAAGGCTGAATTACTTAGCTCTTTAGCTTTGGCCTATGTGGAGATATCTAAACTCAAGAAGGCCTTAAAGTATGCCAAAGAATCCCGTGCTATTCTTGAGGACGACTTAGCCAATGCTGAAGACTCTCGAAGATAGAAATTAGAGAAGCTGGAGCCTGCAGAAGAGAAGTTGGCTAAGTTGAGGAGCACAGTCCTGAAGACACTAGATATATCTGAAGATTCCATTCGGGCTGAGTTGCAGGCTAAACTCGAGTAGAGCTTTGCCGACGATCTCTCTATGTTGGAACTTTGAATCCTCAGCCGCGGATTGTACTCAGAGCGATAGTTTCCACTTTTGTATTTTCATTTTGACTTTATTAATGAAACAAAATCTTTTTCTTAGCGTAGTCTTCTCTTTATTATGATCATTATCCAATCTAGGATGAATAACCACAACACCTATAGTATTTTTGGCAAATCCTCAGCCATCAACAGATTTGGCATGCTTTTACCGATTACTGTTTGAATCGAACTAGCATGTAGATTGTTTAAGTCTGTTCTGCATGGAACGTTGTGCTAAAAGAATGAATTCTTTTAGACTTAGCGCTATGATTTTAAATACATAGACTTAATTATCCCTTGCAGGATACTCATAAGATTTTTGGCAAATCTCAGCCATCAATGGATTTGATATGCCTTTACCGATTACCGTTTGAATCGGGCTAGCATGTGAATTGTTAAAACCCGTTTCACATGTAACGTTGTGCTAAAAGAATAAATTTTTTTAGACTTAGTGCTATGATTTTGAATACATAGACTTGGTCATTTTCATGGGACATACAACATGACAGCGCGTATTAGGTGCAAACTTATCTCGGTTTGAGGATTGAGATAAATTCCTCCAGGCACGAATCCTGATGTCTTTTTCACAAAAAAAGACTAAATTACAATGCGTGTTAGCAGTAGACTTATCTCTACTTAGGGTTCAAGATAAAATCCCCTATGCCTCAAAGACATGGATTTCGATTGTGTGGTAAGATTGTATCTTTTCTTGGGGCAAAAACAAACCCAATGCTGGATAGGAAGAATTTTATATTCTATCTCTAGGTCTTATTTTGGGGTAAAGACAAACCTGATGCGGGAGAGGAAGAATTTTATATTCTATCTCCCAAAGCTGAAGAGGAAGAATTTTATATTCTATCTCCATGATACAGAAGAAACTAAAAGTCGGATCTCCACTCCGAGAATCTTGAAAGGTGAAACTAAGAGTAGGATCTCCACTCTGAGAATCGAAAAGATCTAGATAACCATAACTTTTATAGGATTAGTTACCCGATCAGAAGATGACTTTCTCATTTATCGAGATGAAATCCCAACTTTGGTATAAATCATAGGGAGGATTAACCGAGTGGGGGTTTTGAGATGACCCTAACTTTTATAGCTTTGATCGTTCAACTTGGATGGAGGCCTTTCGTTTATCGAAAGGGAATTTTGGTTTTGGAAGTGGACCTCTCGTTCATTGAAGGAATTGAGAGGGAATTTTAGTTTTGGTCCTAGCTATAAGAAGGTTTAACAAAAAAAACAACAGTGGGAGTGATGATACAGATAATAATAGGAACGTTGACTTATACAAATCACTCAGTGAGAGTTTTTGATTATCAAGTAATAATGACTTAACACGAAGATGGGGGTGTCACGTTAGACCTCAACAGTGGGAGTGTCAAAGGCTTGGACATAGTAGGAGTTTGGTGGATTTAACCACGAAGAATTTGGTGGGCCCATCATTATTTGGTTTGATTGATGAGGGATTTTATAGTGGAGGATCATAAGTCATCAAGCACTCCACAACTTAACTGTAGGGGTTTCGTGAGGAAAGATTGATCGAATAGGGTCATCAAATCTCATCTCGACGAAAGAAGGCTCCAAAATACAGCGGGAGGTACTTAATCATCATTTTATTGTGATTAAGAATGACTTATCTAGACAATTAGTTTTGATCTTGGATAGTCAGCCAATCTTGGGTTATCCTTAGGAACATCATGAATAACATTCTCTAGGAACTTCTCGTTAAATAGGTTATCCTGAACATACTACAGATAGTACTTTTTAAGAACTTTCTATTTATTAGCATCATAAGCTTGTCACCGTTTTGATTGACCAGGCGATATGCGCCATTTGTGTAAACCGTCTCTACCACGAATGGTCCTTTCTATTTGGGTTAGAATTTTTCCTTCTTCTTGGAATTGAGGATCATCGGTCATAGAACGGCAAGAACCAAATCTCCTTCTTTAAAACTCTGTTGTCGAACTTTCTTATCAAAAGTCGTAGAGATTCTGGCTTGTTAGAACTAAATCTGCTGCTGAACTTCTAGACGCTTTTTATTTAATGCGTCGAGTTCTTCAAGATGTTTCTGATGTTGTTCATTAGTTGTCATCTCCATTACAAGATCAATACATAGGGATGGAATTTAAATCTCTAATGGGGGGACGGCTTCACACCCATACACTATAGAATACGGGGTTACACCAGTAGGCGTGCGGACTGTAGTGTGATAGGCCTAGAGAGCTTCGCCAAGTTTGTCATCCTAAACTCGCTTGTTAGTTCTCACAAGCTTTGACAAAATATTTATGATTATTTTGTTAAAGGCCTCAGCCAATCCATTTGCAGTAGGATTGTATACCGTTGATGAAACATCTTCAATCCTAAACTTCCTGCAAAATTTGATAAAGGCATTACTAATAATATGAGGGCCGTTGTCATGCACGATTCGCCTCGGCACACCATATCAATAAATAATATGGTGTTTTATGAATGTGATGATGTTGCTCGTCTTTGCTTCTCTGAGCAGAATAGCTTCGGACCACTTAGAGAAATAATCACTAATCGCCTAGATAAAATGGTCACCTTTAACCGATGGTGGGAAAATAGGACCAATGATGGTTATTCTCCATGTCTCAAATGGCCATGAAATGGTCGAAGGATGTAAATGCTCCGGGGGTTGGTGCATGTAGTTTGCATGCATTTGGCACGCATGACACCACCGGGCGTAATCAACTGCATCCTTGACTATGGTTGGCCAATAATATCCTATTCTTCTTAGACGATTGTAGAGCTTGGAACCGGGCTGATGTGCACCACATGTTCCATCGTGCACTTCTTTGAGAGCCTCTTCTGCTTCTTTGGTTGAAAGGCATCAGAGTAGCAAACCGTCATATGCACGATGATATAGTGTCTGGGTCGCCGTGTTATAATTAAATATCGGCGCTCTTCATCGGACCTAGTCTCTTTCTTTTATATCTTACAGCAAAATACCATGAACGACATAGTCGATAATGGGGAATTGCTAATCTAGAGACTCGAGTTCAATTCTGGTCGCGTGTGCTTCTTTTGCATCCAAGGCACAGTCTGGTATGAAGAGTTGGTGAGTCCTCAGGGTAACCAATTGTTTAGTGTTGGGAGGCAGTGCCAGACACAGTGCTAATGCCGCCAGTACGTCTGTATATGTATTTTGGAGATGTGGGATGTACTCGATGTAGAATCCTTCAAACGAGTCTGCCATCTTAATAGCCGCTTTATTGTACGGAATCAAGCTCTGGTTTCTGACTTTGTACTCTCTATGCATTTGGTTGACTACTAGTTGGGAATCGTCAAAAGCTTTAAGGTATTCGACCCCTAGCTCTTTGGTGAAACTTAGTCCAATGAGCAGCGTGTTGTATTCAGCTACGTTATTAGAACACATCCCTATCAATGAATAGGATCGGGGTATCACACGCTTCTCTAGGGAAACTAGGACAACTCTAATTCCCACAGAAATTCTAGAATTACCACGAGCGCTTGCCAAATTGGTCGCTCGTGAAGCCCCGTCGAAGTACAATTGTCACACTTGTTGATGCAAGAAAGTGTTAACTTCATGGGTTTTTATCGGGTAAATCTTCATATAATTCGAATGTATCCGTTGTAGGGTTACCCGTCAGGAGATCACAAATTACCTATCCTTTAATTGACTTCTATTGCTTGAAATGCAAGTCATATTAGGATAGGAGGAGGGCTCATTTTGCCAATCTCCATTTCATGGAGGCCGGTTGCATCATGAATACTCGAACTAGATTAACGTTCGAGATGACATAAATCGTCTGCCCGATGAGGTAGTGTCGTATCTTCTGGATGGCGAACACCAAAGCAAGATATTTCTTTTCGATCATTAGGTACTAAGATTCGGCACCTACCAAGGTTCGACTTAAGTAACATATTGCCTGCTCGTGACCATTGTCATCGTCTTGTGCAAGAATAGCACTTAACGAGTGGTTCATCACCTTGATGTAAATCAAGAACGGTTTACACGATTTAGGTGCTACAAGAATAGAATGATTTGAGAGATATGATTTGATATCTTCAAATGCCTTCTTACAGGTGTCATCCCAAATAAACGATACGCCCTTTTTTGTGAGCTTCGAGAATGGTTGACATTTCCCGGACAGGTTCGAGATGAATCTCCGGATGTAAGCCAATCTTCCTTGTAGATCCCTGTGTTCCTTAAGGTTTCTCGGGGGTTGCAATTTATTTATTGCCTTCACTTTGTCGGGGTCAATATGAATGCCCTTCGTGGTGATGAAAAATCTGAGAAATTTGTCGCTGGACATTTCGACGAAAAACTTGGTAGGGTTCATCTTCAATTGATGACTTCGCATGATGTTGAACATTGTCCTCAAGTCTTTAATATGGTCATTTTTGTTATGGTTTTTAACAACCAAATCATCAATGTAGCACTCGACAGTCTTCCAGACATGTTTCTAGAAAATCTTCGTCATTGCTCGTTGGTACGTAGCGCCTATGTTCTTCAAGCAAAATGGCATGACTGCGTAGCAGAAGACATCAAGACGTGTTCTGAAAGTGGTATGTTTCTCATCATCTAGATACATCTTGATTTGGTTATATCCTGAGAATCCACCCATAAATTACATTCTCTTGAATCCACACGTGTTGTTGATGATGACATCCATGATAGGAAGAGGAAAGTCGTTTTTCGGGCATGTGGTATTCAGATCTCTAAAATCAATGCAGATCCTGATCTTCCTATTTTTCTTTAGAACCAGAATGATGTTCATAAGCCAATCGGGATTTTGCTCTTCCCGGACGAAGCCTGAATTAATAAACTTTTTGACTTCAGCCTCAATTACCTCCTTAATCTGCAGATGAAACCATCTTTGCTGTTGTTTGATGGGTTTAGCATCTGTTTTGATGTTAATATAATGCATCGCCACATTCGGATCAAGTCCTGACATGTCTTCGTAGTTCCAGGTAAAAACATTGATATACTCTCTAATGAGAGCAATAAACTCTACTTTCTCGTCTGGTGGAAGGCTATCACTTATGAATATTAGTTTTGGGTTGACTTCGTCACCCATGTTTACCTGGACCACTTTATCCTTTGTGTGGGGCTTTTCTTTGTTCAAATCGGTCACCATATTGGATAGTGGTGGATCCATGGGTCCTCCCAAGCTAGTAGTTGATCATCTTCCTCTATTATGGTAGGATCGACTATGGCCATGTTTGACATCAACCCTTTGAACACCTTTCCGATGCTGACATCGGAGTCCTAATCCGAAGAATCAGATGAATTTCTATCTTTGGCCAATTGACTTCCAATCTGCCAACAACATTCGTCATAGGATGAGGAGACATAGCCTAGGCCCCTTCCGTGTGCGTAATAATTATCAGGTTTTCCTTTTGGGATGTAAGCAGCCTTAGTCGGAACTCGAGGACTGTTCGCGGGAAAAATTGCCTTCTTTGATTTCATTGTTTCCATTAGCAACTGTTTATCGGTTACAAAGGGATCCGGTCTTTTTATAAGATCCGGTTACAATAAAATCTAAAAAAAGAAGAAGATTACAAATTTCCTTTTTTGGAACAAATCACAAGATCCTATTTTGCGGTCTCTTGCTTGTGTGGGTTCTTCGCCTGCACCGGGGTTAATCCGTGGACCACCGCGCGATCTTGATCCGGTCGGATCTACACGGTATGACGGGTATTATTTTACGAAAAAAATAACAGCCGGGGGTATTATTTTACCAAGGAAATAATAGCCCGAAGTAATCGAAATCGACCAAGCAAAATCGATACTCTTCTCGAGATCAAAAACCAAGTTTTGATCCGGAGGATGACCGTGTAGATCTCAGATCTGATCTCTCTCGAACTCCTGCCTTATTTGGCGTGGATGATCATCAAGAACCAGATTTGAAAAGTCCGAGTCTCCAAAGCTCCAAAGCTCTAACCTTTTTTTAGTCTTGAGCCTTTAATCCAGCAGAGTTTCCACTCAAAAGTTCTCCTCAAAGTATCACCTTGAGCCTTCAACCTCTCAAAAGTCTAACCCCTTAAACAATGAGCCTAGGGGTCTATTTATAGGCTCCTCAAACCAGATCTAGGCTCAGATCTGGGCCCAGATCTGGTGGCTCGGCCCAGGTGGCTTGGCCACTGAGCCATCCAAAAGGTGGCTCGGCCGACCACCTAGGTGTCTCGGCCAGGTGGCTCGGTTTTGGCTGAGCCACCAAGTGGTGGCTCGGCCACCGAGCCACCAAGAGGTGGCTCGGCCACCGAACGACCACTAGGTGGCTCGGCTTTGGCCGAGCCACCTAGGAGTGGCTCGGTTTTGGCCGAGCCCTCCAGGCGTTTGCTTCTTCGTCCGTTTTACGGTTTTGCAATTTATCCAAATTTTATTGTTGATCTGGACTCTGATTTGGCAGTCCGGATCCTGATTTGGCAGTAAATCCGCTTCGAGTTCGAGTCCGCTCCCGATCTTGTTTGATGTGGTGGACTCTACGGTTGGATGACTCGTAGATTCATTGACCCGTTAGCTTGATTGGGCACGCGATTGGATGTATTCTGTTGTTTGCGTGCGGTTCGTTAACGTCGTCGCCTCGTTAATCAGCTTCGTCGCGCCTCACTTGCCTTCGGTGTTGTGGTCTAACGATCATGCTTGGATATATCGCCCGATGGTTCGTTGGTTTGTCGAATCACCGTGTTGAGCTGTGTTAAGGGACCTATAAGCAGTTTTATACGCCTACAAATACCCCCTCCAAAGTATTTCAGCCTCATTCTTTTATAGAAGAGTCTGGAATACTTTGGATATGATTGTCCTAACCTTCAATCGGTGTAACGGGACTTTAGAATGGCTTCTATTCTTGATTCTTTCAATCCTCCAGGCTATTCGGTGCTTTGTCGAATGTCTGCAAGGGTTCCGGTGCTGCATTTATTGTCTGACCATTGTCGGAATTTTGAACTTGAAGTCAATTCCTGATTTTTTGATCTTTAGCTTGTGTTTGCTGTTTTAACATAGAATCGACCATCGATTGTTAGCGTTGAGTCTTCATTTGCAACGCGTTGTCCGGCGTTTGAGCTTTACTGTGACGCGTTGTCCGGCGTTTGATACAGTTTATACTCATATGTCTGCTGGAGTCTACACAGTTTAAGCTCTTAAGGAATTGGAGCGTGGCGGATACTCGAATCACGAGACCAACTAACGGAGTTGATGCGTCAATGACTCGTATTTATAGAATTTTTATTCCCAAATCATGTTTACCGGATGCTAGAATGATTATATGGGTTAGAACAAGCTTGAGAGCTTGATATATTGTTGCCTCTCTTGAAATTCTTTTGTCAAATATTTTGTTTTAAATTGTTGCTTTGAACTCATTATATTTCACTTATATGATGATATTTATGTGTTTGTGCTTATGGATCATCTATTTGTGTCTTATAATGTATTCTATGAGTGGTTTGATCAAGTTATACAAAGAAAGTTTTCTTCTTTGATCAAACATTGCTTTTGGACTCAAATCTTGATTTATGATTTCTTTTGGTTGATTTGTTTTCATTTGAAAACTTTTTGCATGATTCTCATGTTCCTCTTCTTTTGATTTCATAAATCTATTCATTTACATGGTTTTTATAATGAGACACTATCTTTATAATGTCATATCATTATGTGTCCTCATTGTATCTTGTTTGTATGTGAGTGATGCTAAGCATTTTTTCCATCTATGCTTGCTCACATGGTTGCCATGATCTTTTATTGCTAATATTCTATATGGCTTTTTGATAGGGGGAGCAATCCCTATATATTTCTTGTTTGATACTCACCTATGCTTATTGATAGGGGGAGCATTCGCTCTCTTAATTCTTTTGGTTCCCCTTTTTGATGTTGTCAAAGGGGGAGAAATATTGTGAGTATACTTATCTTGTTTGTTTATATGCATGTGAATTATAATTTATATATTCATTTCCTTTCATGCATATATCTCTTTTTATAAATTGTTTGTCATCATCAAAAAGGGGGAGATTGTTGGCCTTCTTGTTTTGATGATGTTTAACAAACAATTTACATCTAATGTTGTTTGTCTAGTATTTGTGTTTTCTTATTTATTATAGACAAACAACGTTGTTGGAGGATGGATGGAATAGCGCTTTAACGACGATATCAAATGGAGGTTGGCGGAAATGTGGAGTGTAGCAACATACAATTCAAGTTAAAGATCAAGCTCAAGCTTCATCCGCAACATGTACCAAGTTGAGCCACAATGAAGATCAAGATCATTGCTTGGGTAACCTTAGTATAGGTTTATATTATGTGTGTTTAATACGTTAAGCTCAATATCTGTACACACATATTTATTGGTTTCTTCGTATATATATATATAGTTATATATATATATACATAAGTTGTGTTTTCTATGTATATATATCTAGTTACATATATACATGCATAGTTTTGGGTTTTCATGTTTATAATATGAAATCACATATTTCATATTTACTATTGTGTTTTTGAAAACATTGCATAGAATATGCAATTTTATGAAAATATTGTCTTATTAGTTTATAGACTTTAATATTAGTTTATACATGTTTTACTAAGTCTATAAAAACATTTCATAAGGTTTCAAAATGTTGTTTGAGTCAAAATATCAAAATATCAATTTCCAGGTTTTCATGTTTTTGAACATATTTGCAAAATGATGATATTTTTCATTTGGGAAGTCCTTTTTCGAAACCAGTCATTGTAGCATGTTTATTATCATGTCTACAATCATTCCCCAAAGTTTTATATTTTTTGGAATTTGTTTGATATTTTTAAACAGTGTTTTAAAATCAGCAAAACAGTTTTTAGAATTTATTTTCAAGTATCAGTTATCGGTCTACCGATCCGGTCGACCGCTCATATTATTTTTTCGTCAGTATGCGACAGAGAGACTGTCGGTCAACCGGTCCAGTCGACCGAAAGCTCCATCGGTCGACCGACGAGAATTTCGGTCGACCGACGAAAGAGCCGTTGGCTCCTAACGGCTATTTCCTGAGCTGTTTGCTGGGGCCATTTTTTATCTTTCTCTTGGGTGTTTTTGGCTGAGATTTCAAGAGGGTATATATACCCTATTGCTTCTCTCTTTTATGCCTTGAAAAATAAGAGAAAAGTTTTTAAGAGGTTTACAAGTTTTTGTTTAAGGGTTTAGTGTTTGTTTAAAAAGCTTTTAAGCATTTACAAGAGTTTGGTTTGTGAAGCAAATTTCACAAGAGCAAGTGGAGATCATCCTTGGTGTTTGAGCATTCATTCTTCTCCCTCTCTCTTGTCATCTTTAGAGAAGTTTCCTTAAACTCAATTCTAGCATTTTATAAGTTTGTTCTTAATTTCATAAGCTAGATTTCATATTGAGTTTATATTGTTTTATCTCTTTGTTCACACACAACCTATTGAGCTTATTGTATTTGCATACATTATATAATTGGGTTGTGGGTTGTGTGACATTGAGTTGAGCCTAATTGAGTTCTCACCTTATTAGAGAGAACAATCATTTGTCATATTGTGCTTAATTGTGAGGATTCACTTGTAATACACTTGTACACCGAGAGAAGTGTGTGGTGAGAGACGGGGTCGAATCCAAGAGGAGTGGCATCGGTTGACGTGCCTAGGGAGAGGTTGTAACCGAGCACTTGAGGAGGAGGACACGGGCTAGGACCAACACTTAGTGTGTGAGGTGTGATTACATAGTGATTGTATTGTGAGGTGTAAACGTTGTTCGGGTGAACGTAGAAAACCCGGTTGTGATAGTGGAGATCTCCTCGAGGTGAGGAGCGGGGACGTAGGTCGTGAGGACCGAACCTCGTAAACATATCCTTTGTTTGTGATTGCATTGGCGTACTTGTTTTCATGTTCATATCTTACATCGCCATTGTGTATTGCTTGTTGATCATTTTACCCTATCACATTTATAGTTAAATTGTTTACCCTTGTGTTAGTTTTATATCCTTGCACATATATTGTCTATATCTCTTTATTAGGATATATCTTATTGTTTATATATCCTTACATATATTTCTATCATATAGGATATATCACCTTGTGTATATTGCATATTCTTGCACATAACTCTTTGTATATCTATCTTGCAAGAATATATTTGTTAATTAGTTTTAATTGGCATTTAATCGGATTAGATTAGCATAAGACCCTAATCACCCCCCTCTAGGGTCTGACACTTTTTAACCGTTAAGAACTAACCGGCAGCACGGGTTAGGCGCAGACTTATCCCTGCTTAGGTTTCAGGATAGGATACCCCAGAATCGAACTCTGGTGTCTTTTTCTCCGGAGAAAGACTAAACCGGCAGCGCGTGTTAGGCGCAGACTTATCCCTGCTTAGGATTCGGGATAAAATTCCCCGTGCGTATGACGCACGGATTTTAGAAGTTTGAAAAAGTGGTGTCTTCTCTTGGGGCAAAGACGAACCCGATACGGAAGAGAAAGAATTTTACATTCTATCTCCTAAAGCTGAAGAGAAATAATTTTATATTCTATCTCCAGTTGGAAAGGAGACTCGAGGTGGGATCTCCACCCCCAGAATCCGAAAAGGTGAAACTAAGAGTGGGATCTCCACTCCGATAATCGGACAGATTCGGATAATCCTAACTGTCGGAAGGTTGGATTACCGAATTAAAGGTGAATTCCTCGTTTATCGAGAGTGAATTATGGTTTTGGCCCTAACTGTAGGAAGGTTTGACCAAGCGGGAGTCTGAGGTGATCCTAACTATAGGAAGGTTTGATCACTCGATTTGAAAGTGGACCTCTCGTTCATTGGAGGAATCGAGAGGAGATTTTGGTTTTGGTCCTAACTGTAGGAAGGTTTGACCGAATGGGAGGTTTGAGACGATCCTAACTGTAGGAAGGTTTGACTACTCAATTTATGGGCCTCTCGTTCATTGAAGGAATCGAGAGGGGATTTTGGTTGTGGCCCTAACTGTGGAAGGTTTGACTAAGTAGATAGTGAGAGTGAGAGTACAAATCATAGTAGGAGTGTTGACTTGTACAAATCACTCAGAAGGAATTCCTGGTGTTAAGTTATAAGGACTTAACACGAAGGGGTTTGACAATTCGTCAAGGGTTGATATCAAAATTCCAAGTATTATATCCGAACTCTAACAATAGGAGTGTTGAGTGCACAGATACATTGAAAGTTTGAGTGGATTTAACCGAAAGGACTTTTTGTGGACCCACTGTCAATTAATTTGATCAGTGAGGGATTTTATGGTGGAAGACTGTGAGTCGTCAAACACCAACGGGAGTTTTGTGAGGGAAGATTGATCCAACGAAGTGATCGAATCTCACCTCAGCAAAAGAGTGTTCGGAAATCACAGTTGGGTTTAGTGTTTATCACTTTTTTGTAATGATAGGGTTATCCCTAAGAATTTAACATTCTTCCGGGAACTTTCCGTTACATGAATTATCTACCCCCAGCTTTTCTTACGAAACTAGGTTTATCATTGTATCAGCTGCATGATCGGGTTATCCTTAAGCATACTACGCATGGCACTCTCCAGGAACTTCCCGTGGAAGAAAGGAAATAGTTTAGACTCATATACCTATTGGAGTATCGGGGAGCAGTTTAACCTCTTATACCGGTCGGAGGATTGAGAAGCAGTTTATACTCATATACTCTTCGGAGTGTTGCTGTTCTCAACTGGCTTACCCTAGCATTATGACGCCGGCTTCAACCAAGGTCTGGATGCTATTCTTTAAAGTAAACCAGGCCTTGGTGGGATGAAGGATCCTCCTGTGGTACGCGCAGTACTTCGAATCCGTAGTATCGTCAGCTTCCTCCTGATTCGTGATCGGTGGCAGCTTGATCTTGTTATTTTCAAGGAGGGATTCGAAGATGGCTAGAACATCTTCATCCTTGAAGGAGTACTCTTTTTAGAGCCTCTGATCTGAAGTCTTCTGCTGTCTCCAGGACTGCTGTTGCGACGTTTGATTAGCATCAACAGCGGCTGCAGGTGCTTTGCCCTTACCACGGGAGGCGATGTTCGAGTTCGGAGGATTAGTCGTCGATTGTCTGCTCTCGGCCTTCTTCCTTCGGAGGAAGCGTTCGGCTTGTTCACCGTGCACCTTCAAGTCTTTCCAAGTATTGGACGGTGATGTCCCCATTGCTTCCAACACGTCCAATGCGAGGTTATTGTGGCAAGTCTGGAGAATGAACTCCTCAGTGATCGGGTCCCGACAGTTCATCGCCTTGTTCCGGAACATTTTGACGAATGTATTAACCAATTCCCCATCTTTCTGTTTCTCGTCAAGCAACGACTCGATGGATATCTCGGTATCGTCGTCGAAGAAGTTGGTGAGGAATTTAGTCTCAATGTCATCCCAGCTATTCACACTTCCTGGCTTGAGGCGGCGATACCAATCGGGCTCCACGAAGAGTGCCAACGAAGGACCGTACCATCAGAGGCTCATTACCAGAGATAACCCCTAGGTGTGATTTGAAGTAAATCAAATGCTGAGTGGGTGAACCCTTCCCATCAAACGACGTGAAGTTAATTAAATTAAACTTCACCGGATACGGGATTGATTCCCATTCTCTTAGGTATGGACAAGGAATGCCCGTCTTCTTCATCTCTTGAGCGGAAATCAACGTATTGATTTTGCTCTCGAGGTTTTCAATCTTCAAACTTTCACCTGTATTTTCGTTAGCATTCTCGTTACCACCCCCTGCATTGATGGGAGGATTATTGGCATTATGAGCTTCATCCGCATGTGTGTCCTCATCTTCCTGATTAACCTGGCTACGACGACTTGATTCGCCTTGCTGGTTTGTCAGTGCTTGGATTTGTTGGTCATGCATTTCTTTCATATTCTGCATGGCCATCTGCATTTCGAACCTGAAACTCTCCTGTTGTTTAGTCATGGCTTCTTCGAGCATCTTGGCTACTTGTTCCGCACTTATCATAAGTGACTCGCAGGGTTGTCCCTCGCTGGATACCGTATTATCTGATGCGACCGCAGAGCAGGCATCCGATTCTTCATCTTCTGAAGGTAATCTTGTCCGAATCCTACCATAAGTTGCTCGTATGATAGCTCCAGACTGCAGACGGGTTACACACCGGGGTGCTTCCGGAATCGACTCGGGATTATCTTGTGTCGATGTCCCTTTGCTGGTCATATTAGTGGTGACCCTCAGAAATTCTCCATCTTCGACTACCGTTCTTCTTTGTCGGAAACGCCTAGGCCTTGGTTTTGGCGTTTCGGTACTGAGCCTTTCGAAAACCAAAATTCTTTCGGGGACTGTCTTGGTGTAGTTGCACTCAGACAATACTGCCCGAATGAGTTTCGAACAGGGGCATTGAGTTCCTAGTTCTCGAGGACTCCTTTTCCTGGTCTTACTCGTATCTCCAACACGATAGTACAACTCGTCGGCTTGAAGGTCGGAGTAACCTATCGTGCGTTGGCACAACTTCTCAGGTATAATGTTATCATCATCAGACGACAATGTTTCCTTCTGAGGGCGAACTGCCTTCTTTGGGCTTTCAAGAGTCACGCGCCTCGAAACATGCCTTTGTGGGCGTGAATTCTCAACTGGCTCCTGGACTTCAATGCGCAAATTGGTGTGCCTAGCTGCCATGATCTCTTTGTCATGTTGAGGGTGGCGGCGACTCCCAGCATGTTGAGTCGTTCGGGGCTTCTTTATCGGGCCCAAACGTTCTTGAACTGGAGCTTTATATCGCTCATCGGGAAGTGGACCGAGGCGCTCCAAAACTGACCTCCTTCTTCGGGATGGTCCTGCGGGATCTCCCGGAGCAGCTATGGGAATTATTGGCGATTTAGGTTGGTTCGCCGGAGGTTGAACTTTTGCTGAAGGCTGCAATGGTTGCTCTTTAGCCTGAATCGCCGCTTTAGACTTTGGCCTCCATACTTGGCGGGTTGGTGGCGGCTTTTTGGCAACTTCCTTCTGTAGTTTTTTGCGGGCTTCTTGGACTTGAGCCCGTGCCTGCGCTAACAGTACGCGGCGCTTGCGAATGCGCTCCTCAAGTGTCGAACGATTCCGTTTGACACAGATCCATTCATTCGTTGGCGGCTTGGAGGAGCTGCCATTCATTGGTTGTTGAGGCTGTTTGCCTCTCCTGTTCTTCAAATCCGCGTTATAGTGGATTCGTCAGTGGACTCCATTGCCTTTGCAAATTGCCACGCCAGGCGTTGACGTCGTCTTTGGCGGGCTCTCTTTGAGAGAGTTATTACGCCCTCAGCGGCGGAGGAATTAACAAGAACAGATTTGACCTGGTTGGAGGTCGGTGGAACTTTACCCGATGTAACTTTGGCATCAATCGGGCTGAGATCTTCGTTGGTATTCTCTACTTCTTCATACCAACGGATTTTTCTCCTAGAGGAGAACTTCGGAGATTTCTTGGACTTGCGGGGGGAGGTGGATCCGGACGAGGATGACAAATACTCCTCGAACTTTTGTTGGTCGAATTCATACTCGACCTCCTCCTTGACCGGGATCAAGATCCGTGGCTGCGACGCAACGATCTCGGCAGTGAGATCGGTGGCTCCCACTGTGGTTGCCAGATTGTTAGCGGGAAAAATTGCCTTCTCTGATTTCATTGTTTCCATTAGCAACTGTTTATCGGTTACAAAGGGATCCGGTCTTTTTATAAGATCCGGTTATAATAAAATCTAAAAAAAGAAGAAGATTACAACTTTCCTTTTTTGGAACAAATCGCAAGATCCTGTTTTGCGGTCTCTTGCTTGTGTGGGTTCTTCGCCTACGTCGGGGTTAATCCGTGGACCACCGCGTGATCTTGATCCGATCAGATCTACACAGTATGACGGGTGTTATTTCATGAAGGAAATAACAGCCGGGGGTATTATTTCACCAAGGAAATAATAGCCCGAAGTAATAGAAATCGACCAAGCGAAATCGATACTCTTCTCGGGATCAAAAACTAAGTTTTGATCCGGAGGATGATCGTGTAGATCTCAGATCTGATCTCTCTCGAACTCCTACCTTATTTGGCGTGGATGATCGCCAAGAACCAGATCTGAAAAGTCCGAGTCTCTAAAGCTCCAAAGCTCTAACCTTTTATTAGTCTTGAGCCTTTAATCCAGCAGAGTTTCCCCCCAAAAGTTCTCCTCAAAGTATCACCTTAAGCCTTCAACCTCTCAAAAGTCCAACCCCTTAAACAATGAGCCTAGGGGTCTATTTATAGGCTCATCAAACCAGATCTGGGCTCAGATCTGGGCCCAGATCTGGTGGCTCAGCCCAGGTGGCTCGGCCACCTAGGTGGATCGGCCACCGAGCCACCCAAAAGGTGGCTCGGCCGGGCACTGAGCCACCTTGGTTGCTCGCCGAGCCACCAAGAGGTGGCTCGGCCACTAGGTGGCTCGGCCACCGAGCCACCTAGGTGGCTCGGTGAGCCACCTAGGAGTGGCTCGGTTTTGGCCGAGCCCTCCAGGCGTTTGCTTCTTCGTCTGTTTTTCGGTTTCGCGGTTTATCCGAATTTTATTATTGATCTGGACTCTGATTTGACAGTCCGGATCCTGATTTGGTAGTAAATCTGCTTCGAGTTCGAGTCCGCTCCCGATCTTGTTTGATGTGGTGGACTCTACGGTTGGATGACTCGTTGATTCATCGACCCGTTAGCTTGATTGGGCACGCGATTGGATGTATTCCGTTGTTTGCGTGCGGTTCGTTAACATCGTCGCCTCGTTAATCAACTTCGTCGCGCCTCACTTGGCTTCGGTGTTGTGGTCTAACGATCATGCTTGGATATATCACTCGATGGTTCGTTGGTTTGTCGAATCATCATGTTGAGCTGTGTTAAGGGACCTATAAGCAGTTTTATACGCCTACAAGGACCTCGACCGAAGCAAAGTCCTTCTCTAAGTGCAAGATTGTATCCCTATTTCTTCATGAGTTTACACGCTTCTAGACTATACTTGGATAGGTGAGGATCAGGTTTTTCATCATCGTTATCATCTCTCGAAAAATGGTGCGGAATTGGAGACATCTTGCCTTTACCGTAGATTATCTTTTTCTGACCCTTTTTCTTGGCAGGGATGACAATAGTCGTCCTGAACGTGTCTTGGATATGCTTCTTTGTCATGCAAGATGATAGGAGCAACATGTGTAAATCGGGATCATCGCATAATCCCTTCATTAGCTTATTAAGAGAAGGCGAGTACTCTAAATCATCATTTATTACTTCTTCGGCTAGTTGCCAATTGCAACTACCATCTGACGATGTTGGCAGTGAGCCAAAATACTTTTTCAGCCCACAAGTCATAAGCGGACCCTAGCAGGACATTATGACTACCCAAATCATGTAAAGGTCATCTCAGACGAAGCCTAGTCCACAATGGACATATGTCGGTCTCTTCATCACTAGATATATTGATTGAACTCAAGGCAGGAAGCGTGTCAACCTTATACAGTTCAACCTTTAATTTCTCGCACCTGATGTTAGACTGACTTCTCAATAGTTGACTCTCAACTAATTAGGCATGGCCATGCACTTTCTCAGTCTATCTTCTTCGAGGGGCACAGAGATATCATACTCTCATTTATATGAGAGGGACAAATTCCATCTTGACCATTCACATCCCTCTGCATGATTCATAGCATACCCGATTGATACCTTTATTATTATCCGTTTAGGGAAAACGTTTGGTAACATCAAAGTATACAGTGATTCAGGCTCTAATCTGCAAAACCATTCAAAAGCGACCCCTTGAGGGTGCCAATGAACAATCGAGTTATAATAGGATCATTCCCTACTATGTGTCCAATTTGCGCCTAGAAGTAGTAGATGTGCTTGGTAGAAGAACCATTACCATCGAACTGTAGGAGGTCCAGTGGCTGAAACTTTGTCGGGTAGGAGACTGTATCCCATTTGATTGGATACGGTCTGATAACCCCCAACTTGTTCATGTGCTTCTGAAGCTTCAAGGCGTCGAGATGACTTTGGAACTCGTCGAACCTTTTGTCTCTTGGATTATGACCCGAAGATGACGCTCCTCAAGATGACTTGGATAAGGAGTGAGAAGGAGTAGGCACCCACACTTTGTGTTTTGTGGTTTTTTGTGAAGTCCGTGAAGTCCTCTTCTTCTTCTCGCTTAGAAACTGCTCCATCATCTCCTTCAAGGAGTTGATGGTTGCTTATTGCTTGTTGAATCTCATGGATATCTCATTAGAGATTTCAGTCATGTGCACATTTGTGTTCTCACCCTGAACTGAGCTTGAGGCTTACGACATTGCTACTGCCGAGCAATCATCATTGTCATTGTCAGAGATGGGTGCTAGGCGTGTGTAGTCAAATGGAATGGCCACCCCCATTTGGGTGCCAGTGTTTTGGTAGATACCTTCACGCTCAATGGCCTTGAACTTCCCTGTCTTATTGACAGTTGTGGTGGGGAGCTCCTCATCATCAAAAGCTCGTCTCCTCTGACGATTGCGTCTTTGGCGGGGATGTCTCATCTCTGATGGTTACTAAAAGAGTCTTTTGAACACTAATGGTTTAGGCATTTTAGCACACCAGCAGTGCTCGTGCAGCTCCGCAATGAGCCTCTCGCAGTGGCACTAAGGAATTACCTCGTAGGGTATGCATTTGCAAGTCAAGCATCCTCTAAAATCTCATGTAGGTTGATAGTGACAACCCCTAGCGTCAGAAAGACCAAACGAGTGCTTGCAAGAAGAGGGCTCAAAAGAGCACTTAGGAAAATCTCCAAGTGTTGAAATCTGGCAAGCTTAGGCCTGTTGGCGAAGTTCATTATGGTGAGGCTCGCCTGTTAGGAGACCTTGCATGTGTTGGCAAGCTCGCATGTGTTAGCAAGGTTCAGCCTTGTGAGGCTTGCCTGTTAGGTGATCTTGTATGTGTTGGCACGCTCGCATGTGTCGACGAGGTTCAGCCTGGCGAGGCTCGCCTATTGAACGAGATTCAGTCTGGCAAGGCTCGCCTATTAGGCTAGCTTGGTGTTATGCGCCTGTCTGGCCAGCTACTACTTTGCCTTTCTAGCGACAGTCGGCATACAGACAAAGTTGGGCCGTCAGGCGAGCTTGGTGAAATCTGCCTGTTTGAGTGCAGGCGAGCTTGGGCTATCGGGCGAGCTTGATGAAGTTCGCTTGTTTTATGAAGTCCTCCTGAACTGTAGAGTTCACCATACTTGCGAAGTTTGCTAGATTTGGGAACCTCGCGTGAAGAGCGGAGCCTGCCTGAGTAGGTGGGCTCACCTGATTTGAGCGGTTCGCTTAAATTAGGAACCTTGCTCATTGAGCAAAGCTCGTAGGGCTCACCTGAACTGCTAGGCCTGGCAAAAGCACCAAGTTCACCAATTTTAGGAACTTTACCAACAGAGTAAAGCCTTCCTGAGAAGGTGGGCTCGCCTAATCAGTTCAGTTCACCAAAATTAGGAACCTTACGTTTTAGCTTGGATCTCTTCAGGCCTGAATAGTAATTCAAGCCGTCATCGGAGATGAGGACTTGTACATGTTGGAGGGCGAGAGCTTGTCGTCGCCATTGTTTGGCTCTTTTGGAGAGGGAAGCATTCATGTTGACGGTGAAGGCATGGTCCGCGCTAACATGAATTGTCATCTCCTCTTGCATGGGGCATGCAAGGATTGTTCAACGACCTATCCCGCAGCCCTTGAACTTTCATCCTTTGCCTTTGGCTTAGCCTTGATTAGCTTGGGGGAGATAGAACCCTCTGTGCTTGCTCGGGCAAAGTTCTCAGGCGTGGTTGCCTCAAGCACTTGGGGCTAGAACACAGGCACGACTCTGTATCACTTACGATATGCATTGCCACAAGAGGAGGATGAAGATAAGTACTCCTCGAACTCGATCACGAGGGACTCAACAGTTGTCCTTATTACAATTTCGTCGAATTTCACCACCACCATTTCAGTTGAAGAAACAGTTGCTCCCACTGTGGTCGCCATCTTCTGACGGGTGGAAAAATTGACTTCCCTTTTGAGGGGTCGTTTGTATTTATAAGAGTGGCTTATTACAAACTAATGATTAATGTTTACAACAGAGAAGAAGGGAATGACCCTTCTTGTTTAACGTGAGTTCTTCAACAGCGGTAGGATGCCTCCCTCGATGCTCGTACCACTGCTTCCCTTGGATGAACCGATCGAAGTTACGGTTGGAGTTCAAATGCTCGATCTTGATGAGTATAAAGGCTGAATGCACCAAGAAGGATACAATGAAAGAGTTTGTAGAGCTAATGAGCCAAGAGTCTCCAAATCTGAGAGTTCAGATTAAGACTTTAAAAATGCCAAGGGGTTGTCCTAAAAAAGGTCTTGCCAGCCACTTAAAAGGTTAAGTTCTAAAGAAGGCCAAGCCCCTTTCTCATGTAGTCATCAAAGGATATTTATAGAGAAAAAGTGGTGAGCAACTACTTCCTCAGAACATGAGAGAATGGATGTGACCATTCCCTTATATTATGGGAGATGACCCTTCTAATGCTGGGTATGGTTAATCCCTTAAATCATGGGAAGTGATCGCTCCCGTACTAGTTATGGTCAATCCCTTAAATCAAGGGAAGTGACTGCACTAAAAGTTTAAATTCTGTCGCTAAAGGTCTAAATTCCGTCACTAAAAGTTTTAGCGACGGAAAAAAATAAAATTCCGTCGCTAAAATGTCGATGCTACATTCAGGGTCCCTAATTGAGTCTTTAGCGACGGAATTTCCGTCACTAATGTTCAGCGACGGGGTATTAGCAACGAAAAATTCGCCACCATTTATTTTTTACAAAAATAAAAAAGTATTCCGTCGCTAATACTTTTTTATTTTTAAATATTTTCCCCGTGTTAGTTTTTCGTTGCTAAATATATGAAAATCCGTTGCTAAAAACTGTTTTCTGTTGCTAAAAGTTGTGTTTATTATTTTAATTTTTTTGTACACGTTTTTCGTTTCTAAATATGTACTTAGCGATGGAAAATCTATTGCTAAATATTTATTTAGCGACGAAAAATCCGTCGCTAAAAATAACCATTAATTTTAAAAAAAATATTTTGAAAATTGATAAAACAAGGTACAATATCGATAATAATTTTAAAAACCCTGTTCAATCAGCAGTATAATATTCAATCTCACGCATATATCATACATTTATTTTAATAAAAACAAATAAAAGTTTCTCGATAGGTACATAATAAATATTATTTATACAACATAAGAAATTGTTTTCAAAGATTACAATCAATCCTCCTGATCATCATCATCATCCTCATCCTCAACACCTACTGCATTATGACTACCCCCGGCTGCACCTTGTAAATAAGTCATGGCCTGCAAATATAAATCAAACGTTAACAAGGGTGTGTAACCGTTAATAAGAGTGCAAATATAAATATAATTCCCCCAACACTACAACACAATACAATACAATATAATACAATATAGTACAACACCAAAAAACCATACCACAACAACACAACACCACAGCATAACACAACACCTACACTATACAACACAACACAACACAATATAACACAACAACATAACACAACATAACACAACACAACACAACACAACAAACAACAACAACAACAACACAAATCCCCCAACCCTACCCACCAACCAACCACACTCCCCCTCCCCCACCCCTCCCCCTCAACCACCACCACATCCAAATCCCCACTCTCCCTCCTCAACCATGACCAAAGCCCTCACCCACCCACCCACCAACCAACCACACTCCACACACCCCCTCCCCCTCCATCACCATCATCACCACCCAATCCCCACTCCTCCCTCTCCCCCATCATGACCAAACCCCCCACAAACCAATCACATAACGATCAGCACAACATAACACCACAACCAACCAACCAACCTACCAACCAATACCACCATTACTACACACGCACGCACCATCGACACCACCATCACATAAAAACATTATAAGTATATATTTTGGGCTTTGTGTTAGGGTTAGAGTTAGGGTTTGTGTGTAATAGTTTGTATCAATGTGTATCGGTGTGTATGATATCACTTAGTCACGAACAAAATTCATAACTAAGTAAGAATTATATATTTAATTCATTTAAATAAAAATAAGTAAAGTATATATATTACCTGATCCGACATAAACCGTCTTCGGTATGCCTCCTGAGCCTCCTGAGGCAGAATCGACATGAATTGTGTGAACTCCAATTCTCTCTGCTCCCGGCGCCTCCGTTCTTCCTCCGCAATCCACTGATATGTTGTTTGCTGTGACTGCCAATCTTCAATCGCTTTCAACTGTTTCTCCATCGAGTCTTGATATGAACTACTTCCTGGTGTTCCTGGTAGTGCTGCAGACTCGTAGGTACTACTAGACTCGTGCGGCCTCTGCTCGGATCCTCTCCACCTGTATTTGTTCTTCCAACTGGGTCTAATGACCATCTCAATGATGGAGTCCTCCTCTCTACTTAGCCGGGCAGGAGTGTTAGAACCGGCCTGACACTGAGTTATTTGCTCCTGTACCTTGGCATGTAATTTCTCCTGCGATATATCAAAACAACCCGGGTAAGTCGACTTACTAATGTTGCATTGTTATGAAATTGAATATATAAATGAACTGCTACTTACAACCAGATCCTTATTCTTTGTTTTCTTCTCTTCATCGGTATAATTCGGGCTCTAGGAAGTCAGAATACGATCTACAAAATGTCTGAGATCTCCCATTCCCTATTTTATTTAAATATATCATTAACCCATAACACATAAATTATACTCAACTTGACAACTTAAAAGCTAATATATTATATACCTCAAGCTCCAATTAATGATAATGCTGGTTGAAGGACCTGGGGCCCCCGTGATGCGCGTAACTGCAGGGCGCGTTACGGTTCCTCCTTGCTATTTTTGCTTGAGCCTGCAAAACAATGTCAAATCAAAATAATATAGAAATTCAAACTCTTAATTAAAAATATATACTTCAATAATACCTGAATTTTAGTCATGTCCTAGTAATCGCAAAGTACAAAAAATCTACTCTATCCACACACTCGTCAAGATGCCAGAATTGCTCCTAATCTTCTGTTATTTGAACAAAATATCTTTTCTTTACCTTAAACCGCCATCTCTTGAATGATAAATTAATTTTTGTGAAGTAGTAAGTCCAGGCACAAATATTATCGTCAAGAAAGAAAAATCGCTTCAGCATATAAAGAAAAAATAGACACAAATCAGTGTATTAAACATAATAATAAACTAATAACTAATAATAATGAAAATTAAAATAAATGACTCACACATATATATCTCCAACAAGCCACCAGCGCATCAATCCACTGCGACTTCCACATCAAAAAAATATTGAAGAAATCCAGTCTCCTGGCTACCGTAACGAGGAACTTATTGAAAGCATTGGCAAAGGCCCCGACAGGCACTCCGTTTTCCCATTGGATCACGGCCCTCCGATGAATATCAGGGATGAGGCTCTGTTCTTTGGTAGCATTACGGCTGCACCTAGGAGGTCGCCCGGTACCTACGAAAGAATGAATCAGATGAAACAATGAATCAATCCATATTTGCTATTAAAATTTAAAATAATAATCGATAAACTATAAAAATCTATTCATACCTTTTAGTTCGAGGCATCTACGCCTTGCTTGTTCGTACCTATGCTACGCGATAGGGCGCAAAGCATGATAAGAATCACAATCCCTATTTACCTTGGCCGGACCGTGGACTCGCTGATCCATAATAGAATATGGCGGTAGTATCGCAGCTTCTACAAGTATGCTATACGGCTCAAATCTCATCTCATCCAATACATATGCATGCGGTGGCGGTGGTATCTCCGCATGCTGTATAGGATCAACCTGTGTCTCCACATCATGTGGAGCATCTCCACGTGATGTGTCCTGTGGCTACGAGTCATGTGTAGCATCTCCGCGTCCTGTGTAGTAAATGTTAAAAAATCTTAGGCTCACATTAATAGTTTATATAGAAATGCACAGATATAACAAATAAATAAAAATACCTGATGTAGAGGCATGTCGTCGCCTCCAGAATGTCTACCAAAAAGTCTCTCAAGCGCTTTCTTACGTAATCCTTTTGTCATCTATACTTTAAAAACATAATGAATATCCAACAAAAGCATATAATACAAATAATTAATAAAATAGCATATGGTAACAGATTGTGTGTACATGATGTCCAATCAAACAGATAATATAAAGGCAATACTATAATACATGACACACAGTGATACATGATAACCAGTCAAACAGATAATATAAAGGTAATAATATAATACATGACACACCGTGATACTTGATAATCAGTCAAACAGATAATATAAAGGCAATAATATAATACAATGAATGTTCTTTTTAATTCATAACCGAGTATTACATTATTATGATGATGTTGTGGCTCTACTCTGCGACCGTGTGTGTGCCGCCAAAATGTATGTTCTTATAGTTTTATAGACTCTACTGTGGACTGGTTTTCTACCTTTATGCCTTGGCTCACAAATAATCACAAGTACATCAGGGCGCAATAGTATAATTTAATCCAACAAATTATTATTTTGTGTCAAGGAAACTCAGCAACTGTTTCGTCGGCCAAGATAATCTCCTCATCGTGACCTTCGTCAGACACGGCTTCATGAATGTAGGCTCTAGGCGGATTCTTAAGGATAACCCATTCGTTATTTTTTGTTATATCTTTGACATAAAAGCATTATTTAGCGTGGGCAGCTAATATGTACTTTTCATTCTAATATATTTCCTTGTTAAGATTAACGAGTGTGTAACCGTAGTCATCCTTCGTCTTTTTCAGCTCACACCAACGAACCTTAAACATCACATGTCTGACTTCCTTATTAATCCCATATAAAATCTCCACGATATCTTCTGCCTGACCGTAACAATAGATTTCACCTTATATCAAAATTAGATCTTTTGAACTAGCGTATGACAGTTGCGAGAAGGAGCAGAACACACAACTGTTTTGCGTTTGTCATCTCTCTTCGAAGCCGATGGTATTAAACCTAAAACCATTGACGCAGTAGTCTCCATAATGCTTAATCACGTTAGAAGGACCTCTTGCATATAAACATACTTTCTCAGATAGGTTAACCCTACTCGTAATCCGTTGGTCAACCTTTAAGAAATAAAACAAATAGTTTAAATATCTGGTGGTAGGCATGTATATTTGATATACTAATCAGAAATATAAAAAAGATCGTACTTCACCCTTCAGCCATGTAGGGAATTGTCGAGAGTGTGTGTCCATAACTCTTTTATTTTTTGTTCTGCATTTAAGAGTAGTCTGGATATATCGGATGTGAATCCTAGAATAGAATCATTTATAATGGTTAAATAGAGATAATTATTGTGATGTAATATAATCTAATTCAAACGGCTAAATACTTACATCCGTATATGTTAAATGTAGTATCATTGCTCAGGATATATGTGTGGGCTTGATCTAGCTCCGTTCTGGGGAATCTAGTGTCCTCCCCACGATCATTATAGAATGTTCCATCAATTATTCGTTGGGGATGGTTGAGCCTTGTCTCCATACCCCTCAAGTAACGAGAGATAAAATTCAAACTCTCGTTACTTATGTAGTTCTCTGCGATCGACCCTTCTGGATGTGCACGGTTATGCATCAGTTGTTTCATGAAACCCAAATACCTACAAGTATATAGTTTCATGATTTGTGATAAAATAAAATTGAGTAACGGAATTTGACAAATATTAATTGAACATTATAATAATAAATACCTCTCCATAGGGTACATCTAGCGATATTGAACTGGTCCTGCGATGCGGGCTTCATATGCTAAATGTATTGTGAGATGCACCATGACCGTAAAGAACGAGGGTGGAAATATAATTTCCATTTTACACAGTGTATTGGCTACACATCCCTCTAATTCTTCAAACTCCCTGACATCAATCACCTTGGAGCACAACTACTTGAAGAAACCGTAGAATTCTATTACCACCATCGCGAGTTCCTTCTCAGCATGTCGCAACGCAATCGGGAGAAGTTGATATAATAGAATATGATGGTCATGTGTCTTGAGTCCCAAAATTTTTCTGTCCTCAATATGCACATTTGTTAAAATGTTCGAAGCATAACCATCCAGTGTCTTCACGGGCTTTAGAAATAAACACATATTGTGGACCTCATCCTTCAACAGTATGACACGGGAGGTTGAAAGTTCAAACTTTCCGTCACCCTTATCTATAGCTTGCAGTTTAGGACGGATGTTCAATTCTGCTAGGTCTCGACATGCCCTTAAGTCATCTTTTGATTTTTTCCCGTCCGACAACAAAGTGTTCAAGAGATTCTCGCATATGTTCTTCTCGATGTGCATGACATCCAAGTTGTGATGTATTTTTAAACTTCTCTAATATGGTAATTGATAAAATATGCTGAATTTTGACCATCCATGAGGAAGTTCAGTGCCCTTAGAGACACGCTCATGCGACTTGGCTCTGCGAGGCTTATTTCCTTTCGAATTGCCTTTTAGAAATAGCTCCAATTTTGCTTCAATATTTTTCTCCTAACCCCAAATGGATTTTTTTTATTGAATCTTTTCTTTTCAAATATTTTTCTAGGTAGTGGATGTAGAAGCTCAAATATTTCTTCCCCGGCTAGCCTTGATGGTGCCAGTCTGTTTTCTGGATTACCGTCAAACTTTCCTATTAACTTTCTGAACTTGTACCCTGTAGGCAACCATCTTCTGTGTTGCTAATAACAGAACTTACGGCTGTATTTTAGAAACTTTCCCTTATAGTCTGACATGGAAATCGGACAAGCAATCTGACCTTTCGTCGACCATCCAGGTAGGTTAGCGTATGCCGGGAAGTCATTAATTGTCCACATGACCATTACCCGCATATAGAAAGACTCCTTACCATAAGCATCATAAGTGTTGACACCTTCTTCCCAAAGAAGCTTCAGGTCGTCAATTAATGGTTAGAGAAAAACGTCGATGCCATTTCCAAGAGAATATCTTCCAGGGATCAAGAGTGACAGTATCATGTATGGCTGCTTCATGCACATTGACGGTAGTAGGTTGTACAATGTCAGCAACACTGGCTAAGTAGACCAAGCGGAGCTCATTAATCCAAACGGATTAAATCCGTCACTAGCAAGCCCCAACCTAATATTCTGAGACTCCTTACCAAAGTTGGGGTATATACGATTTATGTGCTTCCATGCCTCACCGTCAGCTGGATGTCTTAGTTTCCCGTCCTCTTTGTGGTCGGTCAAATGCCATCACATAATCTCAGCCAGCTCGACGGACATAAAAAACCTCTGCAGCCTAGGAATAATTAGAAAATATCGAAGAACCTTCACAGGGATTCTACTTTGCTTATTGGATGAACCGCCTTCGAATGTGCCTGTATGTTCTTTCCAGCGTGATACATGACACGTCGGACATTCCTCCAGAGCTTCATTACCCTTACTGTACAGGATGTAGTCATTAGGACATGCGTCTATCTTCTTGTAATTAAGCCCCAGCGTATCAATAATCTTGTAAGCTTTGTAAGAGGTTGCTGGGTTGCTCTTCTCGCCGCCTGGAATGACTTTCCTTAGCAAGTCTAATAACATCTCTAAATGTGTAACAGCCATCCCACTGAGTGTTTGGATATGAAGAAGCCTTAGTATAAAAGAAAGCCTTGTGAGCTCCTTGCACCCCTCGTATAATGGTGACTCATTTCCTTCAACAAGTCTCATAAATCGGTCTACATCTTGAAACATATCAGTAGTGTTGACATCACTCAAAGACGGCACGGCAAGAATATCTTCTAACATTTTAGTTGTGTTAACTTTCAGATTGTCGACATCAGTGAACTCTTCCTCTAATTGCATCATCGGGACGCCTTCACCGTGATGACTCAAAAATACATAAGAGCTATCAAATCCATTGATTGACAGATGGAAACTTACATCACTCCTAGTGACAATTTTACCATTCCTACAATTCTTACAAGGACAAAAAATCGACCCGCTCAGCGATCGTAGAGGGTTGGTGTCAGAGTAGGCTAAGAATGCTTCTATTCCATCCTTGTATTGGGTGTCTAGATGCCTCCGATCATGTGGTATGCTCATGAACGATTTGTCAGGAACTGTCCGCAACTAGAATTTAAAAATTAATGGATGTGATCATATCCCTACAAATATCATTTTTATTTAGGACAAATGTGTGTGACCGGCTGTCAGAGGAAGGCTTCTATCCCATTAGGTATGTAAACGTGACGTGTATATATATTTACGTATGTTCAAGTGTACATATATCATTATTATTTAGGACAAATGTATGTGACCGACTATCAGAGAAAGGCTTCTATCCCATTAGGTATGTAAACGTGACGTGTATATGTATTTACGTGTGTTCAAGTGTACTATCATTTCTTCAAAATTTTGATAGCACCTACCCGTTGTTCTCTGAGTACACTGTAGTGGGAAGGATATACTCCTGCATATCCCTTCGACATTTATACACGGAGAACAACGAGTAAGCACCGCCGAAACTCTGACAAAATGAAAGTACACAAGAACACACGTAAATACATATACACGTCACATTTACATACCTAACCCGTCCACACTGGACAGATCCAATAAATATTTATATATAAGTCCCCCCCATCACAGATGCATACGAAAAGGTTGTTCGGACCGAACACGATGGTCTCGTATTTGCCAACCATCCCGTACGCGTATGTGACTGGTAAATAAAGAGAATATATATAGTATTTATTGGACGGGGAATTCTACGGCTTGTAAATATGTGTGTACAGTTCCTATGTAATTAGCGATGTAATAGTTATGCTAACCTTCAACATAACCCTCATTGTAACCCTTAATGTAACCATCACCTAACCCAAACACTCGTCTAACCCTAACCATCGCCCTCGTCATAACCCTCACCCTCACCCTTACCATAACCCCCGACCTCGCCCTCTCCTTCGCCCAAACCCTAAACCTAAACCTCATCCTCACCCAAACATAACCAACCTCTAACCCCCGCCCTCACCATACCCCTAACCCTAACCCTAACCCTCGCCCTCGCCCTCACCCTCTCCCTAACGTTAACCTTAACCATAACCCTAACCCTCAACCTCACCCTCACCTAAACATAACCAACCCCTACCCCTCACCCTCGCCATAACCCCTCGCCCTCACCCTCTCCCTCACACTAACCCTCACCCTCATCACACCCTAACCCTCGCCTAACCCTAACCCTAACCTTATCCCTAACCCTAACCCTAACCCTAACCCTAACCCTTGCCTAACCCTAACCATCACCCAACCCTAACCCTAACCCTCGTCTAACCCTAACCCTAACCCTAACCCTCGTCTAACCCTAACCCTAACCATAACTCGTACTAAATTTAATTTTTTATATTATAATTTCATCATAATGAACATTTTTTATTATTGTTTGGGTTTTTTTCCATAATTTTTTTGTTTTGAAAAAATTAAACTCTAATTGTAATTAAAAATTATAACTAATAAATTCAAAATTAAAAAAATAAACCTCTCTTAGTCTTCCCCCGTACATAACCTTCTCTCTGTCTCTCTCTCGTCAGCCGACGAGAGAGAGGCAGAGAGAAGTATGTAGGGGAGAAAGAAACAGAGATTGAGGGGGAGAGAGAAAGAGAGATTGATGGGGGAAGAGGGTACATTGAGAGAGAGAAAGAGAGAGGGCAGCAGCGGTGGTGGTTGTGGCGGTGGTAGCTTGTCGGCGGTTCGGATCCGACAAAGAGAACGAGATAGGGGAGAGAGGAGGGGGGAATGAGGGGAGAGGGGGGGGAATGAGGTTAGGGGGTGAATTGAGAGAGGGATTTAGGGATAAATCCCTCTCTTAGGCGCGGGCTGCCCAAAAAATTGAGAGAGGGATTTTGGCTTTGGTCCTAATTGTAGGAAGGTTTAACCAATAAATAGTAGGAGTGGAGATATAAATAACAGTGGGAATGTTGATTTGTACAAATCATTCAGTAGGGTCTTTGGTGTCAAGTGATAGGGACTTAACATGAAGAGGTTCGACTATCACCACAGATCATCAGATTAAGATTTCAAGTGCTGTGTTAGGACTTTAATAGTGGGAGTGTTAAGTACATAGACATAGTGGGAGCTTGGATGGACTCAGTCGGGAGAATTCTGGTGGATCCATTGTCAGTTAACTTGATTAGTGAAGGACTTTGCGGTGGAGGACCGTGAATCAAGCACTCCACAGGTGCATCATGGGAGTTTCGTAAGGGAAGATTAGCCAAATGAGGTCATTGAATCTCATCTCAACGAAAGAGTGCTCGCAAAGTCACAGTGAGAGGGTTTTAATCATCTTAGAAATGATTAAATAGCCACAGTGGGAAGTTCATAATTATTTTTATTCTGATTAAGAATAAATTATTCAGATAATTGGTCTCTATCCTGGATAATCAGCCGATCTTGCATTATCCTTAAAAATACCATGGATAGCATTCTCCAGAAACTTCCCATTAAATAAGTTATCCAGAACATACTAGGGAGAGTACTTCTTCAGGAACTTCTTATTTATTAGCATCATAAGTTTGTTACCGTTTTTGGTGATCAAGCGATATGCACCGTTCGAGTAAACTATTTCTACCACGAACGGTTCTTCTTATTTGGGTTGGAATTTTCCCTTCTTCTTGGAATTGAGAATCATCGGTCGTCGAACAGCAAGGACCAAGTCTCCTTCCTTAAAGCTCCGCTGTCGGACTTTATTATCGAAAGCCCTAGAGATTCTGGCTTAATAAAATTGAATTTATTGCTGAGCTTCCAAGTGCTTTTCATCTAACATCTTGAGTTCTTAAAAATGTTTTTGATGTTGTACATCGGTGGTCATCCCTATTGCTAGAGCAATACGCAGGGATGGAATTTGAATCTCTAGCGGGAGGATGACTTCACACCTATATCCCAAAGAATATGGGGTTGCCCTAGTAGGCGTGTGGATTGTAGTATTATAGGCCTAGAGAGCTTTGCTAAGTTTGTTATCCTAGTCTAGTTTGTTAGTTTTCATGAGCTTCGACAAAATCTTTATGATTATCTTGTTAAAGGCCTCAGCCAATCCATTTACAGTAGGATTATATGTCGTTAACGAGACGTCTTCAATTCTGAACTTCCTACATAATTTGATGAAATTGTTACTAACAAACTGAGGGCCGTTATCATGCACGATTCACCTTGGTACACCATATCGAAGATAATGTTATGTTTGATGAATAAGATAGCTTTACTCGTCTTCACTTCTTTAAGCAGAATTGATGTGGCCCACTTGGAGAAGTAATCAATAATCACCAGGATGAAGCGGTCACCTTTAAACAATGGTGGGAAAATAAGATCGATAATGTCCATTCCCCATGTCTCAGATGGCCATGAAGTAGCCGAAAGGTGCAAATGTTTCAGGGGCTGGTGCACATAATTTGTATGTACTTGACACACGTGGCACCGTCGGGTGTAGTCAACTATGTCCTTGACCATGGTTGGCCAATAATATCCCATTCTTTTGAGCCGATCATAGAGTTTAGGATGGGGTTGGTGCGCACCACAGGTTCCATCATGCGCTTCCTTAAAAGATTTCTATGCCTCTTTGGTTGAAATACATCAGAGTAGTAGACTATCGTATGCGTGACAATATAGCGTCTGGGTTACCGTATTATTATAAAATCTTGGTTCTCTTCACCGGACCGAGTCTCTTTCTTTTATGTCTTCTGGTAAAATACCGTGCAAGTCATAATCAATAATAGGGAAATGCCAGTCTTAGGGTTCGAGTTCGATTCTGGTTGTGTGTGCTTCTTTGGCACCTAAGGCAGGCTCTGGTATGAAGAGTTGATGAGTTCTCATGGTGACCAATTGTTTTGTTTCGGGAGGCTATGCCAGAGATATTGCTAATATCGTTAGTGCATCTGCATATGCATTTTGGAGACGTGGGATGCACTCAATGAAAAACCCTTCAAACGAGTCTGCCATCTCAACGACCGCCTTGTGATACAGAATCAGGCTCTGGTTTCTGACTTTATACACTCCACGCATTTGGTTGACTATTAGTTGAGAATCACCAAAAGCTTTGGGATACTCGACCCCTAGCTCTTTGGTGAAATTGAGTCCAATTAGCAGTGTGTTATACTCGACTACATTGTTGGAGCATTTCCTAATTAATAAGTAGGCTCGGGGTATCACATTCTTCTCTGGGGAAACTAGGACAACTCCGACTCCTGCAGAGATTTTGGAATTACCAGGAAGACTCACCACATTGGTTGCTTGAGAAGCACCGTCAAAGTACAATTGCCATACTTGAAGATGCAAGGTAGTATTGACTTTATGAGTTTCATCTGGTAAATCTTTATATAATTCGGCTATGTCCGTTGTAGGGTTAGCCACTAGAAGATCACAAATTGCGTGTCCTTTAACCAACTTCTGTTGCATGAAGTGCAGGTCATATTGGGATAAGAGCAAGGCCCATTTTGCAAGATGCCAATTCATGGTGGCTAGTTATGTCATGAAGACCCGGATTGGGTTAACATTAGAGATGACGTAAATCGTCTGCCTAACGAGGTAGTGCCGCATCTTTAGGATGGCGAACTCCAAAGCGAGACATTCCTTCTCGATCATTGGATACTGAGATTCAGCTCCCACTAAAGTTTGACATAGGTAATATATTGCATGATCGTGACCGTTGTCATCGTCTTGTACGAGTAAATCACTTAACGAGTGGTTCATCATTTTGATGTAAATCAAGAACGATTTACCCGACTTTGGTGCTACAAGAACAAAAGGATTTGAGAGATATTCTTTGATATCTTCAAATGTCTATTGATAGGTGTCGTTCCAGATAAAAGATACGCCCTTCTTTGTGAGCTTAGAGAATAGTTGGTATTTCCCGGATAGGTTTGATATGAATCTTCGAATGTAAGCGAGTCGCCCTTGTAGTCCCCTGAGTTCTTTAAGGTTTCTCGGGGGTTGCAATTCATATATCGCCTTCACTTTATCGGGATCAATATGGACGCCCTTCGTGGTGAGAACAAATTTAAGGAATTTGCCGCTAGACATTCCGAGGAAAGACTTGGTAGTGTTCATCATTAATTGGTGAATTCGCATGAGATCGAACATTATCCTTAAGTCGTTAATGTGGTCATCTTTGTTACAGCTTTTAATGACCAAATTGTCAATGTAGCAATCGACGGTCTTCCGGAGGTGTTCTTGGAAAATCTTCATCATTGCTCCTCGGTACGTGATGCCTACGTTCTTCAAGCCGAAGGGCATGACCGTGTAGCAGAAGACGCCGAGGGGCATTCTGAATACAGTATGCTTTTTGTTATCTGAATACATCTTGATTTGATTATATCATGAGAACCCATCCATGAAGGACATTCTCTCAAATCCACACGTGTTGTCAATGATGACATCCGTGATAGGGAGAAAAGTCATCTTTTAGGCAGGTGGTGTTCAGGTCTCTAAAATCGATGTAGATCCTGATTTTCCCATTCTTCTTAAGAACCGAAACGATGTTCGCAAGCTAATCGATGCAGATCTAGATGAAGCTCGAGTCAATTATCTTTTTAACTTCAGACTAGATCGCTTCCATAATTTGTAGACAAAACCATCTTTGCTGTTGCTTGACAGGTTTGGCATCCAGTTTGATTTTGAGGCAGTGAGTCACCATATTTGGATCGAGTCCTGACTTGTCATTGGGAGGACCATATTTCATTAATTGAGTTCGCTTATAACAATAGTTATCAAGCGACGATAGGTATGGCACCATATGAGGTGTTGTACGGGAACCCGTATAGATCGCCTATTTGTTGGGCAGAACCAGAGGAAAGCTTGCTACTTGCACCGGAACTTGTGTGATAGACTACAGAGAAGATAACAGTGATTCGAGAGCGCATACTTATAGCGCAGAGTCGTCAAAAGAGTTATGCAGATCAGAGACGATGACCGTTAGAGTTTCAGGTTAGGGACTATGTCTTGTTGAAAATATCACCGATGAAGGGTGTATAACGATTTGGAAGACGGGGAAAGCTTGCCCCGAGGTATATTGGTCCATTCATGATAGTTAAGCGCATTGGAGCTGTTTCGTATCGGATAAATCTTCTAGCATCAATGTCGAGCATACATGATGTTTTTCATGTCTTTATGCTTAAGAAACATTTACGCAAAGAGAAGCAGCAACAAGTGTTAGATGCGCCAGGAATTGAGCTTCATGATGATTTGACTACTATTGAGATTCTTGTTTGTATTCTTGCCAAGGAACATAAGAAGCTTAGAAATTAAGTGATATTTTTAGTCAAAGTGTAGTAGAACCGGAAAGGAGCTGAAGAGGCTTCTTGGGAAAAAGAGGAGGATATGCGTCGCGACTACCCGCACCTGTTTGAGTGGGTAAATTGATTGACTATGACTTGTTTATGCTTATGATTATCTAGTTCGTCATATTTTTATTTAACACTAGAATGGGGGTATTAACACTTAGCTCCTAATCAGTCAGAACACATGGTATATATATGGGGGTTCCTTGTTTGTATTTTTTGCCTGATGTACTAGTTCCGCTTAGTTAGGGGTCAAGTGAGAATATGTGCATTCTAGATTATTAAGTGTAGATATTTCTATATTTCATATCTGGAGATTAATAGTACGAGATATGTATGTGAGGGTTTTCTTTTCTGGATTATCCCCTCAACGTGCTTTTCTGATATTATTAATCTCTAAGATAATATTATGGAATTTCGTGGATGAAATTTTTTATGGGGGGAAGAATGTAAAACCATATAAATTTGAATATATGGTGATAAATATTATTTTTTGATGTTTGAGTTTGCTAGGAATTGATGTGATATTAATCCAATGTATATATGTGAGGGTACTAGAGAATCATGCTCGAAACATGCACAAACAGACTGATTTAAATCTGTCTAATCGACTACTACTATTAGTAGTCGACTATTAAGGTCATTAGTCGACTAATAAGAATAATAATTGACTAGTCGGGCTGATTTCTAGTTTTCCTAATGGGTTTCGGGTCAGTTTGGGGGCCATCTTCATATATGTGTATATATACCCTTTTTACAGGAAAATTTCCTCTCTTTTAATTATATCTCTGAACCTTAAGCAGCCACCCTCTCCCCTCAAATACTAGAACCTTTTTGTGGTGTTTTCTCAAGGAGTTTGAGACATGAAATCGAGTGGAGGGCAAGTTTTATGATTGTGGTTGAAGGGGGATCCGCTCATAATGCTTGAGGAGTTCTAGACGACTCTAGGGCAAGATCATCTTCATCCAAACTTTCACCTCTAAATAATGATTGATTTAATATGTCCAACTTGTTGTTTTCATGTCTAAATCTTAACCGGAGATGTTAAAGGTTAGAATTTTGTTGTTAAATCTTAAACTCAAGCTAGATTTCATGTTAATTCTTGTTGTTTACATTAGATTCATGATCTTGATCATTAGGGTGTTTTTAAAGTTTGTTTTTAACTTAATAATCATGCCTAAATCATGTTTAAAACCCTAGTTTTGTTATTTAATTAAGTTCATGTTGATTAAAGATGTTCAAACACTAAGTTTGTGATACCTGAGTAGTGTAATCATATTTAAACGAATTTATCTCTATTCATGTTTAGATTTAATCATGTTTTATTAATTATGTTGATAATCCATGTGCTAAATTGAGGAAATTGTTTAATTAGGATATTGATCCCTAATTAGACTTAATTAATATTTCGTATTATGTTTGAGTTAATCTCTGTTGAATATTTATCAGGTTTAAATCTTGTTTTAACCTCATGATAAGTGCATTTGACCGATAAGGATTGTTCGTGCATGTAAAAATTGATGTTTTCCTATGTAGTCGACTAATACCCTTAATAGTCGACTACTCGTTCCCAGGTTCAACCTACAGCAACTTATTTGTTGTAGAGTAGTGGACTAATACCCTTAACAGTCAACTACTCATACCGATTTTTGCCTTCACAGAGTCTAGATAGACTCAGTATAGTCGACTACTAAGCTTAGTAGTTGACTACTAAGACAATTTTCCTAATTTTTGTATTGCACTATTTCGAGATGCGATCGCGGAGTTCGAGCTGCATGTTGACACACGTATAGTCATGAATATACATGAATAGTGTCATAGTATACATATGAGTACCCTAAGGGGGATTATGACAAGTATTGATCCGTTTGCACTTGGGATATAAGATATACACACGTTATACACATGTTTGGATATCGTTGATGAGCTCAGTTCAGTACTACGTGGGGTAGTGTGTCGATATTGCATTTGTACAGGCCATTAAGTCGGATTTAGGATGTTTTATCTAGCAGTGCGTCCCGTACTAGGGTGTGATGAGGCTTGTAAGTCGTATTTCCAGGATGCCTATTTGGAAGTTCGTCCCGCACTCGTGTTAAGTATGGAGATGCGATGAGACTAATGAGCTGTGTACGCAGTTAGGATTTTCACTTGGTAGTCTGTCCCACTTGATATGCGATGAATCATAACTTGCAAGGATTTGCATTACGACGATTGCTAATAGCCTGTGTCTTTGGTGGATGCCATTTATGTGCATGACTCATAGCTGAGATATATGACTCAGGTACTTTGCTCTTGAAAGTACACGAGACTATTATGCTGATATTTATTTTATTTTCTTAGTGATAGTGAATGATATTATAAATATGATATATTGATGTCTTTTATTTTCCCGTACTATTTTCTTTATTTCTTGGTTGTAATCAATAATTAGCGATTCACAATTTAAGACATATGGTTGTAAGCATTCAAAAATGTCGAGCTTAGAAATATGAAGAGGATTGTCAGAAAAATGAACCTCGACGAGGCTCGTTATTCAGTGAAGATCTACTTCAGGAATGAGAGTCATCACACAGCGAAGCTCAACATCAAAATACAAAGTTCAAATTGAATGAAACTCATCTTGAGGTTCAGAGCTCGTCATTGGATACGAAGTTCAAAGCTCACTAGTGGATACAAGGTTTGAAACTTGTCATTGGATATAGATTCGAAGCTCAACACTAGACGTAAAAATCATTAGTGAAGATGAGACTCGTCAAAAGGAAAATCCACCAGATTCGCTACGCAGTTGAACTTAGCTATCAGAAATAAAGTTCGTTAGTGAAGACGAAGTTCATCAGACAAAGTCATTGAAGACAAAATTCATCAGAAGAAACTAGTTTACTGCAAAGTTCACTTGGTAGGACGAACCTCACTACGTATCAAGGCTCTTCTTAATCGACAAACCCCATTTTAATTAAAGACGAGGCTCGTCATCCACGTGAGATCTAGCTGTAACGGCTCCGAAGACTTAGTCAGCCACGTGGGCTAATCTTCAGGAGCACGTTACGGTACGTGCTGATTTGGAGGAGGCAGTTACGCCCCTCTACTCATGATTATAGCACGTCGGTTACGTGCTTAAACCCTATAAATAGCCATGGAGGACTACATGGATAGGGGTTGGAGATTTTTTTAACTTGGACTTCAAGAAGCATCGGAGATCAGAGTTTTTGCATACAGATCCAGAGTTCGAACCTCAATTCTAACCGGCTAACGAACATGAGAAACTTCAGCAATCTTGTTTTGATCATCAACGAGAGGAAATCTCGACTCAAGCATCGAGGGAAGCATCCTTTCACCACCAAGAACCCATGTTAAATAAGTAGAAGTTGAATTAATCTTCTCTTCATCTATAATCTAGAGAGTGTGTGAGTGATTATAAGGGTTTCGTACCAAGTGATCATACTCATTTCTTAAAACAAGAGAATCAATCCCAACTTTAACTTTTTCAACCCTATAGACGATGGCAACCACAGTGGGAGAGTCCATTCTTTTAGATGAAATGGTGATAGCGCAGTCAGACAAGATTGTGGTGGGAACCGAGGTTGAGACCCTGGTCATCGAATTTGACCAGACCAAGTATGAGGAGTATATCTCCTCCGGAGCATCCAGTACTACGAAGGTACGTAAGTGTTGTCAAGTTTCGTATGAGACTTCAGCCCAAGTGCCTTCTGATGATTCAACTCAAGTTAGTCTTGAGGAAAAGTCCAAGCCCCTCAAAAAGAAAGCTCCAGTAACCAGCCGTCAGGCTAAGAAATGGGTTGTTAAGCAATCTAGCCGAACTTTGGCTTCTAGCAACCAAATTACAGCTTTTGAAAACGATCCTCATCCAGCTTTGGCTGAGGTAAGAGTTCCTGTTGGTCTACTGTCAAGACGCGCTCAACAACGTCGGTGCCAGAACCAAGCTCGCCGTAAGGCTCAAGCTTTGGTCTCGTTAGACGTATTTTACGATCGACCGAAGGCTAACCAGCCCAAGGTTAACAAGTCTGATGAGGGTCAGGTGAGTGAGGAACGACCAAATGGCGGACCTCATCCTCGTACCCGAGTAGGCTCAGATCATGAACCTCATCCTCAAAAAGAGGTTCAATAAATTCAACAAACAGTTCATACTAAGGCTCGTCAAGAAAACGAACCTCAAGTTAAGAACCTATCGAGTGTAGGCGTATAAAATTGCCTATAGGTCCCACAATACAGCTCGACGACGCTAATTCGACCAAATCGACCATCGGGCGACGTATCCAAACAAGACCGTTAGCTCGCCAATGCCGAAGCCAAGCCATACGCAACGGAGTAGGTTAACGAGGCTACGAAGCCAACAAATCGCACCCAAGCATTGGAACGCATCTACTCGCACGCGGAATCAAACCAACGTTTCGGGGAATCACCGAGTCATCTAAACAAGAGCGAACTCGGATGAATCACGATCGAATCAAGATCGGTTTCGGACTCGAACTCAGAAGTGGGTTTACTGCCAAATCAGAAATCAGATCAAAACGAATCGAATCCGAACAAGTCAACCACACAACCGAATCAAAGTCCAAATCAACAACGAATCGGAACCCGAACACCGGAAAACACCCGAACGACGGACGAAACGATGGAACCCAGGGGGACTCGGCCTGAACCGAGCCACCCCAAGGTGGCTCGGCCCAAGCCGAGCCACCCTGGGGTGGCTCGGCAGCCGAGCTACCTCAGGGTGGCTCGGCATGAGCCGAGCCACCCTGGGGTGGCCGGCCATGTTCCCCCCCTCTCTCTTGTGTACACGTGCATGGGCACAGTGACGAGTGGTTATAAATAGGAGAGGTGTTGTTCATTCTAGAGGTTGGATTTTGGAGGAGGTGAAGCCCTGCAGGATTGAAATCTCAGATCTAAAAAAGATTGGAGCTTTAGAAGATTGAAGACTTGGACTTTGAGATCCGGTGCTCGGCTATCATCCACGCCAAATAAGGCAAGAGTTCGATAGGGATCGGATCTGAGATCTACACGATTTTCCTCCGGATCTAAGCTTGGTTCTTAGATCCCGAGAAGAGTCTCGAATTCGCTTGGTCGATTTCGACACTTGGGCTACTATTTCCTTGGTGAATTAGTACCCCACCCGGCTATTATTTCCTTCGTGAGATAATACCCGTCATATCGTGTAGATCCGACCGGATCGAGATCACGCGGTGGTCCACGACAAACAACCCCGGCGCAGGCAAAGAATCCACACAAGCGAGTGACCGCAAAACAGGAGCTCGCGATTCGTTCGACAAACAAGGAGAAAAATTGTAATCTTTCTTTATTTTTATTTTGATTTTCATTGTAACCGGATCTTATAAAAAGACCGGATCTTTGTAACCGATAAACAGTTATTGAGATGGCAATGATATCAATGAAGAAGAACACGATTTTTCCCGCGAACAATCTGGCGACCATAGTGGGAGCCACCGATCTCGCCGACGTGATCGTCGCGTCGTAGCCGCGGATCCCGATCCCGGTCGTGGAGGAGGTCGAATACGAGTTCGACCAACAGAAGTTCGAGGCGTACCTGTCATCCTCGTCCGGATCTACCTCCTCCCGCAAGTCCAAGTCTCCAAAGTTCTCCTCCAAGAGGAAACTTCGTTGGTACGAAGATGTTGAAGACACCAACGAAGATCTCGCCCCGCTGAATGCCGAAGTCGCATTGGGTGAGATCCCTTCAATTTCCAACCAGGTCGGATCTACTCTGGCCAACCCTTCTGCCACAGGGGGCGTAGTGACTCTCTCGAAGAGAGCCCGCCAAAGGCAACGTCAACGCCTCGCGAAACAATTCGCAAAGGCAATGGACTCTGTTGACGGAGTCCGCTACAAGGCGGATCTGAAGAACAGAAGAGGTAAACAGCATCAACAACCAATGAAGGGCAACTCCTCCAAGCCGCCGACGGACGAATGGATCCGCGTCAAACGGAACCGATCAACGCTGGAGGAGCGCATTCGCAAGCGCCGCGGACTATCAGCGCAAGCACGGGCTCAAGTACAAGAAGCCCGTAGGAAGCTACAGAATGGATAAGAAATCGCCACCAACTCGCAAAGTATGGAGGCCTAAGTCTGAAGCGGCGATTCAGACTAAGGAGCAACAACTACAGCCTTCGAAAATTCAACTCCCGGCGAATCAATCCAAATCACCGATGACTTCCACAACTGCTCCGGGAGATCCCGCAAGACCATCCTAGAAAAGGAGGTCAATTTTGGAACGCCTCGGTCAAATCCCCGATGAAAGAGGCAAAACTCCAATTCAAGATCGTTTGGGCCCGATGAGAGAGCCCCGAACGACTCAACATGCTGGGGGTCGCTATCACTCTCAGCATGACAAGGAGTTCAAGGCTACTGCGCGTGCCAATTTGCGCATCGAAGTCCAGAAGCTCGTCGAAGATTCACGCCCACAAAGGCGCGTTTCGAGGCGCGTAACTCTCGAAAGCCCAAAGAAGGCGATTCGCCCCCAGAAGGAAACATTATCGTCCGACGACGATAACGTTATACCTGGGAAATCGTGCCAACACGCGATAGGTTGCTCCGACTTTCATACGGACGAGCTGTACTATCGTGCTGGGGGTATGAACAGAGCCAGAAAAAGAAGTCCTCGTAGGCTCGAAGCTCAGTGCCCCTGTTACAAACTCATTCGGGCGGTATTGTCTCAGTGTAATTGCACTAAGACGGTCCCCGAAAGAGTTTCGGTGTTCGAGAGGCTCAGTACCGAAACGCCAAAGCCAAGGCCTAGGCGTTTCCGGCGAAGAAGAACGGTGGTTAAAGACGGTGAACGTTCAAGAGTCACCGCTAATATGACCAACAAGGGGACATTGGCACGGGATGATCTCGAGTCAATTCTGGAAGCATCTCGGCGTTTAACCCGTTTGCGGTCTGGAGCCATCTCACGAAGGACGTATGGGAGGGTTCAGATGAGACCACCTTCAGAAGATGAGGAATCGGACGCTTGCTCTACGGTTGCATCTGACAACACTGTATCCAGCGAAGGAGAACCCCGCGAGTCATTCATGATAAGCGCGGAACAAGTGGCCAAGATGCTGGAAGAAGCCATGGCCAAACAACAGGAGACCTTCAGGCTCGAGATGCAGATGGCCATGTAGACCATGAGGGAGATGCATGAGCAGCAAATCCAGGCACTGAGGAACCAGCAAGGCGAGCCAAGCCACCGTAATCAGGTTGTTCAGGAAGTTGAGCATACAGATGCGGATGAAGCTCATAATGCCAATGACCCTCCCATCAACGCAGGGGGTGGTAATGAGGATGCCAACGAAGATACAAGTGAAAGCTTGAAGATCAAGAGCCTCGAGAGCAAAATCAATACCTTGATGTCCGCTCAAGAGGTGAAGAAAACGGGCATTCCTTGTCCATACCCAAGGGAGTGGGAGTCAATCCCCTATCCGGCGAAGTTTAGTCTAATCAACTTCACGCCGTTCGATGGGAAAGGTTCCCCCACTCAGCATTTGATTTATTTCAAATCGCACCTGGGTGTTATCTCCGGCAATGAGCCTCTGATGGTGCGGTCATTCGTTGGCACTCTTCGCGGAGCCGCCTTCAATTGGTATCGCCGCCTCAAGCCAGGTAGCGTGAGCAGCTGGGACGACATGGAGACAAAATTCCTCGCTAACTTCTTCGACGATGACACCGAGATATCCATCGGATCGTTGCTCGACGAGAAACAAAAGAACGGGGAGTTAGTCGAAACTTTCGTCAAAAGGTTCCGGAACAAAGCGTTAAATTGCCGGGACCCAATCACCGAGGAGTTCATTCTCCAGACCTGCCACAACAATCTTTCGTTGGACGTGTTGAAAGCAATAGGAACAGCACCGTCCAGCACGTGGAAAGACTTGAAGGTCCGAGGGGAACAAGCCGAACGCTTCCTCCGAAGGAAGAAGGCTGAGAGGAGTCAATCGATGACAAGTTCTCCAAACTCAAACTTCGCCTCCCGTGGTAAGGGCAAAACACCTGCAGTGGCAGTTGACGCTAATCAAACGTCACAACAGTAGTCCCGGAGACAACAGAAAACTTCGGATCAGAGGCCGTAAAAAGAGTACTCCTTCAAGGATGAAGATGTTCCAGCCATCTTCAAATCTCTCCTTGACAATAACAAGATCAAGCTCCCACCGATCACGAATCAGGAGGAAGCTGACAACACTGCGGATCCGAAGTACTGCGCATACCACAGGAGGATCCTTCATCCCACCAAGGCCTGCTTTACTCTAAAGAACAGTATCCAAACCTTGGTTGAAGCCGGCGTCATAACGTTGGAGTAAGCCAGTCAAGAATGGCGAAACTCCAGTGGGTGCACGAGTATAAACTGTATCCCAAAACTCCAGTGGGTGCACGAGTATAAACTGTATCCCAAAACTCCAGTGGGTACACGAGTATAAACTGTATCCCAAAACTCCAAAGAGTATACGAGTATAAACTGTTTCTCAATCCTCCGATCGGTATAAGAGGTTAAACTGCTCCCTGATACTCCAATAGGTATAAGAGTCTAAACTATTTTCTTTCTTCCACGGGAAGTTCCTGAAGAGTGCCACGCGTGGTGTTCTTAAGGATAACCCGATACACCCAGTTTTGTAAAGAAAGCTGGGGGTGGATAATTCAGGTAACGGGAAGTTCCCGGAAGAATGTTAAATGTAATATTCTTAGGGATAACCCGGTCATTATGAATAAAGTGATAAGCACTAAACTCTTAATGCTTAGAATTCTGATTTATCAATCATTGACGAATTGTTAAAACCCTTTGTGTTAAGTCCTTATCACTTAACATCAGGGATCCCCTTTTGAGTGATTTGAACGAATCAACATTCTTACGATGATTTGTACTCTCACTCTCCTTTTTCCCGTTTGGTCAAACCTTCCTACAGTTAGGACCAAAACCAAAATCCCCTCTCGATTCCTTCAATGAACGAGAGGTCCACTTTCAAATCGAGCGATCAAACCGTCCTACAGTTAAGATCGTCTCAAATCCCCCACTTGGTCAAACCTTCCTACAGTTAGGACCACGACAAAAATCCCCTCTCGATTCCTTCAATGAACGAGAGGCCCACAAATCGAACGGTCAAACCTTCCTACAGTTAGGATCATTTCAAACCTCCCATTTGGTCAAACCTTCCTACAGTTAGGGCCACAACCAAAATCCCCTCTCGATTCCTCCAATGAACGAGAGGTCCACTTTCAAATCGAGTGATCAAACCTTCCTACAGTTAGGGTCATCTCAAACTCCTGCTTGGTCAAACCTTCCTACAGTTAGGGCCAAAACCACGATTCATTCTCGATAAATGAGAAATTCATCTTTAGTTCGGTAATCAAACCTTCCGACAGTTAGGGTTATCCGAATCTTTTCGATTCTCGGAGTGGAGATCCCACTCTTAGTTTCACCTTTCCGGATTCTGGGGTGGAGATCCCACCTCGAGTTTCCTTTCCTTCTTTGTTTGGGGAATAGAATATAAAATTCTTCCTTCCCACACCAATGCTCTTCCAAGAATTTTGGATTCATCAGAGGTATGTTATCCCGAAACCTAAGCAGGGATAAGTCTGCGCCTAACACGCGCTGCCGGTTTAGTCTTTCTCCGCAGAAGAAGACACCAGAGTTCGATTCTGGGGTATTTTATCCTGAAACCTAAGTAAGGATAAGTCCACGCCTAACACGCGCCGTCGGTTAGTTCTTAACCGTTTAAAAAGAACACTCATCCACATATTCAACATTGTGGCAGGTTATTATTAATAACACCAAAATCCATGCTTTACACGCATGGGGAATTTCATCCTGAATCCTAAGAAAGGATAAGTCGACGCCTAACACGCGTCGCCGGTTTAGTCTTTTTCCGATTGAAAAAGATACCAGAGTTCGATTCTGGGGACCTTTATCCCGAAGCCTAAGCAGGGATAAGCCAACGTCTAATACACGTTGCTGGGTAGCTTATTCCCATAACAATGGTGAAGTCTATGTATTCGACATCATAGCACAAAGTCTTAGAGAATTCAATCTCTGAGCACAACGTTACATGCGAACGGATTTAAGTAATTCGCATGCTAGCCCGACTCAAACGATAGTCGGTAAAGGCTAATCAAATCCGTTTAAGGCTGGGGATTAGCCAAAAATCCTAAAGTCAGCGCCTCACACGCGTCGCCGGGTAGCCTATTCCCGTAACAAGTGGTAAAGTCTATGTATTCAACATCATAGCACAAAGTCTAAAGGAGTTCATTCCTTTAGCACAACGTCACATGCGGAACGGATTTAAACAATCCGCATGTAAGCCCGACTCAAACGATAATCGGTGAGAGCATGTCAAATCCGTTGAAGGCTGAGGATTTGCCAAAAATCCTAAAGTCAACGTCTAACACACGTTGCTGTTTAGTCTTTTCACAGGAGAAAGACGAAGTCTACGTATTCAATATCGTAGCACTAAAAGGGTTAACTCTTTTAGCTTAACGTCACTTGCGGAACGGGTTTAAACAATCCGCAGGCTAGCCCGACTCAAACGGTAGTCGGTAAAGGCTAATCAAATCCGTTGATGGCTGAGAATTTGCCAAAAATTCTATAAGTACGAGTCATTGACGCATTAATTCTATGGATTGGTCTCGTGACTCGAGGATCCGCCACGCTCCAATACCTTAAGAGCTTAAACTGTGTATACTCCAGCAGACGTACGAGTATAAACTGTGTCAGACGTCGAACAATACGTCACAATGAAGCCTGGACGCCGGACAACGCGTCGCAATGAAGTTTAAACGCCGGACGACGCGTTGTAAATAAGGATTCAACGCCGTCAATCGATGATCAGTTCTATGTTGAAGCAACAAACTCGAGCTAAAACGTCAAGAAATCAAGAATCGGTTTCAAGTTCAAAATTCCAACAACGGGCAGATAATAAATGCAGCACCGGAATCCTCACAGGCGTTCTACAAAGCACTGAATGACCTGAAGGAATTGAAGGAATCCAGAACAGAAGCCATTCCAAAGTCCCGCTACACCGACTGAAGGTTGGGACAATCACATCCAAAGTATTCCAGACTCTTCTATAAAAGAACGAGGCTGAAATACTTTGGAGGGGGTATCTGTAGGTGTATAAAATTGCCTATAGGTCCCACAATACAGCTCGACGACGCTAATTCGACCAAATCGACCATCGGGCGACGTATCCAAACAAGACCGTTAGCTCGCCAACGCCGAAGCCAAGCCATACGCAACGGAGTAGGTTAACGAGGCTACGAAGCCAACAAATCGCACCCAAGCATTGGAACGCATCCACTCGCACGCGGAATCAAACCAACGTTTCGGGGAATCACCGAGTCATCTAAACAAGAGCGAACTCGGATGAATCACGATCGAATCAAGATCGGTTTCGGACTCGAACTCAGAAGTGGGTTTACTGCCAAATCAGGAATCGGATCAAAACGAATCGAATCCGAACAAGTCAACCACACAACCGAATCAAAGTCTAAATCAACAACGAATCGGAACCCGAACACCGGAAAACACCCGAACGACGGACGAAACGACAGAACCCGGAGGGACTCGGCCTGAACCGAGCCACCCCAAGGTGGCTCGGCCCAAGCCGATCCACCCTGGGGTGGCCGGCCATGTTCCCCCCCCCTCTCTCTTGTGTACACGTGCATGGGCACAGTGACGAGTGGTTATAAATAGGAGAGGTGTTGTTCATTCTAGAGGTTGGATTTTGGAGGAGGCGAAGCCCTGCAGGATTGAAATCTCAGATCTAAAAAAGATTGGAGCTTTAGAAGATTGAAGACTTAGACTTTGAGATCCGGTGCTCGGCTATCATCCACGCCAAATAAGGCAAGAGTTCGAGAGGGATCGGATCTGAGATCTACACGATTTTCCTCGGGATCTAAGCTTGGTTCTTAGATCCCGAGAAGAGTCTCGAATTCGCTTGGTCGATTTCGACACTTGGGCTACTATTTCCTTGGTGAATTAGTACCCCACCCGGCTATTATTTCCTTCGTGAGATAATACCCGTCATATCGTGTAGATCCGACCGGATCGAGATCACGCGGTGGTCCACGGCAAACAACCCCGACGCAGGCAAAGAATCCACACAAGCGAGTGACCGCAAAACAAGAGCTCGCGATTCGTTCGACAAACAAGGAGAAACATTGTAATCTTTCTTTATTTTTATTTTGATTTTCATTGTAACCGGATCTTATAAAAATACCGGATCTTTGTAACCGATAAACAGTTATTGAGATGGCAATGATATCAATGAAGAAGAACACGATTTTTCTTTATTTTTATTTTGATTTTCATTGTAACCGGATCTTATAAAAAGACCGGATCTTTGTAACCGATAAACAGTTATTGAGATGGCAATGATATCAATGAAGAAGAACACGATTTTTCCCGCGAACACCGAGAAGGCGAACTCGCCAAACTCATCCTATCAACAAACCTCATCATGCGAATGACAGAGTTTGCCAATTTACCCATGTAGGCGTCAAAAATTGCCGATAGGTCACCACAAACAGCTCAGTGTTAACGAGCGACGATGAACGTCACTACCCAGTTCACAAGAGTCCAAATGAGGTCGGTAAGCGCCTGAAGTGAACCGACGGACTACGTGAGCCAACAGAATCTCAGAATAACGGGGATACGGACTGACCGAAAATCCCGCAATCGCTGCAAAAAGAGCAACACCCTTCGTGTCCCGATCATCACACTGATAATCCAACCAGTGGGATCTACAGAGCTCGCCGTCAGAATTCCAACGCATCCGAAATCACTCAAATCCGAGTTCGGACGAAAAGTCAACGGCAGGACAACGGCAGAACAAGTTCGGACTAAACCGAAACACCCGGTGGTGTCCCGGCTAGGACGAAACACCCGAGGGGTGTCTTGGCAAAACCAAGACACCCCAGGGGTGTCTCGGCCAGGCC
>BQKN01000146.1:752765-785929 GCA_022839385.1 Asparagus kiusianus | reverse complement strand
TTCACACGCCCAAATGCTTTTTGGAGGGTGTCCTAAGGCGTTTCACACGCCCAAATGCTTTTTGGAGGGTGTCCTAAGGCGTTTTACACGGCGAAATGCTTTTTGGGGGTGTCTCAAGGCGTTTTACACGCCCAAATGCTTTTTGGGCAGCCCCTAGGCCTCCTTGGTGGCCTATAAATAGACCCCTTGGGTCTCCATTCTCTTGGCCTTGGTTTTGGGAGAGAAATTTCAGATCTTGAGCTTTAGCCTTTGAGATCTGAAATTTCAGAGAGGAGCGGCGAAGCCCTGCCGGAGTAAGGAGTCGGAGTTTCAAGAAGAGCGGCGAAGCCCTGCCGAATCAAGGAGTGAGAGTTCTTCATCAACATTTCTTCATTCCCCCCTTTCTTTTCCTTGGTGTTACCCTTCGCAGGTGACACTAAGAAGAGCTAGTGTCTCGTTTTAGCCGAGACATAAGCTTTAAACTTCTGAGATCTCACGCGGATCGACGAAGTTCTGTTTCTATATCCCTTCGCGGATAGACGAAACTCTGCCGGATTTTCCGGAAAGGATCTTGAAGAGTCGGCGGTCCACGGATATCAACATCCCCGTCACAGGCCAACAACCCACGCAAGCGAGACCGAACCAAACCGGGATCTCGTGTTTATTTTCGATAAAGTTGTAATATCATTTGTTTTTATTTTATTCTGTTGTAACGATTGAAGTTGTAACAGATCTCAAACAAGAGCAATGAAAACAGCGACTTTTCCCGAAAACAACCCAGAGTTATCAACCTCTTTCATTCAGAGGGTCTCGCTCGGGTAAGGCTAAGATGATAGAGTCAGCTGGGGCTTGTCCTGCTGGTGACCTTCGGGATTATCTCATACGCAAGCGCAGTATGAGTCAAATGCAATCTCATTGCTGCTGTGAGAAGCTCATTTTTACAATACTTTCCCAACATCCATGTGGGGAGTCAATGCATAAGTCTTCGGTCTTCAAGTGGTTGACTGAGTCGTCAACGATCTCATCATCAAGAAGAAGATGCTTTCGTCCCAAGAAGCAAGCATCCAAGAATCACTACATCGAAGTGACGATTAACATGGTTGGCAAGGGAAAGAGCAAAGTCTTGACTAATTCCTCTGAATCTTCTGACCTGAATACTCTCCAGGATTAGGTGAAATGCTTGTTGAAGGACAATGGGTGTTTCAACACACTCGTACTAGTAAGGATATAGTGATTCTGTTTGATTACCGACGATTAGTGGGTATCACAGATGAGGCTGAAGAAGAACCTGAGAACTCAGCTATTTCCACTTCTCAGCCTTCCAATACAAACCAAAGTGAACAAGCAAGCGCTCACATGGCTGGAGGTGAGGAAGACATGATAAAGAAGATGGAAGAGCAACAATCAACCATCCTCTAACAGCAGGAATCCATCAGACACCTAGAAGCAATGGTGGAGAAACTCCTTGGAGAGAAGGAAAAGAAGAAGAAGAAGGTTCATTCCCAAGCCTCGGGATCTAGGCGTAGGCGACCTTCACCTATCGATGAGGATAATAACCGTCGAAACCTAAATAGCAATGAGGAAAACGATGAGGAGAATGTTGTGAAGATTCATTCTGAATCGTCTGAAGTTGAATCCAATCCTCGTACGAAGGTACGAGACCAAAAGTGGGATGACTTCCAAAAGCAACTTGATGTATTGAAGCTCCAGGAAAACTTCAAAGAACTAGGGGTGGCCATGCCATATCCAAGTGAATGGATTACGATCCCGTATCCTCCGAAGTTCAAACCACTCAATTTAGTACAGTTTGATGCAAGGATTCTCCTACCCAACATATTTATTACTTCTAGGTACTGACTGGGCATATAGTGGGTAATGATCCCATTATGACTCGTTTGTTTATCAGTACCCTAAAAGGGGTGGCTTTCGAGTGGTTCCGTAGACTTGAGCCAGGATTAATCCAAAGTTGGAGAGATTTGGAGAGGTTTTTTCTAGCCCGATTCTTCGACGATGACACTGAGGTGCCTATAGACATGCTATTAGCTGAGAAGCAGAAGAAGAGGGAGTCTATCAGTGACTTCGTCAAAAGGTTCAGAAATCGATCGTTGCATTCATGTGATCAAGTTTTTGAAGCTACTCTTGTGGAGATGTGCCGCAATAATCTTTCTATCAATATCTTATCCAAGATGGACGCTGTTGAAGTCTGTTCATGGAAAGATTTAGTTTGGCAAGGAGAGCAGGTGGAAAACATGCTCAAGAGAATAGATGCCGAAGAACCTCAAGAATCCTAGCCTAAAAATGGAGGGGGGGGGGGGGGGGTAAAAGCAACTATAATTCCTAGAAACAATCAAAAGGGAAGGATACTCTAGCTGTTGAAACAACACCATCCCCGAAGTCTTCTACAAAATAGAAGGGAAATACTTCCGACAATCACTTTCAGAAGAAGTACAATTTCAAGGATGAACATGTGGTTTCCATTCTCACATCTTTGATCAAGATGATTAAGATCAAGTTGACAGAAGTAAAACGGAATGCAAAAGTGTCAAGGACTGACGATCCTAACTTTTGCATGTACCACAAGATGGTGCATCATCCAACCAAGGCCTGTTATATCCTGAAAGATAAAATTTAGGCTTTGTTAGATGTAGGAGTGATGACACTTCAAGCTGAGCAAGAGAAGGTCTCTGCGAATATGGTCTTGCTACAGTTTAGAGATTTCACTAAGGTGCAAATCCAAGACGGCATGAAATAAATTCCACAGGCAGAGACAAGGGTTGTGAACTTTGACCCCCATCAGAAGAAAGAAAAGGGAATGGTCCCCTACACTACCCCTAAAGGTGAATTGATGTAGGTTCATCCTGATTTGCTGATAGACGAGCAGTGGACGTTGGTAAACGCAAAGAAGCCTAAGGCCACACGAAAAACTTACAACGCTATTTCAGCCACTCTAGATGAGGGGATTGAAACTATATCACTTTGTAGTTCTAAAAATGAACAACCAGCATTTACTGTACTACCTGCACGGATATCAGGAAAGCACGGAGGAAAGGAGTATATGAAAAAGTACTCAGAAACAGCACCTGCATCACCCAAACTAGGGAAAGAAGTAACAGAGCAAACACAAGCGAAAGAACTTCATTACAGTAAGGCCCTCAGGAAAGATGCACCAGAGAGCTCGAAAGACCCTTTTCAGTTTGATGTGTTGGCTCAGCTATCCAACATCCCAGTGAGGATTACATTGTTTGAGCTTCTGCATTTATCTCGATCAACGAGAGAAGCTCTTCGTGAGGCATTGGCAGATAATGAGGATTTCCTCACTCACTTTCCACCAAACCCAGCCGGAGCAACATTGGAAGAAACTTACCCTCAATGTTGTTAAGTTTTTTGAGAAAGAATGTCGCATATCACCTTTTCCCAAGAAGATATGCACATGAGAAACCCGAAACACGATAGACTATTGTACTTCATGAGGTATATTAGCTCTATTCAGGTAGATAGAATTCAGGTTGACCCCGGTTCTGCTTTGAGCATCATACCATTGAGACTCATTCATCACCTCGGAGTCACTTTGCATCGTTTGTCAATGATGGGAATAACCATCTATGGCTTCAATGCTTCCAATACTCATCCTCTTGGCAAAACCATACTTAAATGCCAGATGGGTGACTTGAGGGAGGATGTCACTTGCTACGTTATTGATGCAGAGACGTCTTACAATTTGCTATTGGGTCGACCTTGGATCGATAACAATCTAATTGTTCCATCAACTCTACATCAATGCATGAAATATGTAGATGAGAGTGGTGAAGTCAAAACAGTGGTCACAGAGGAGCAACCATTCAAGGGGGTGGAGAATTATTTTACAGATTTTATCCATTACCTTGATGGTGAGCCATTTGAAGTACCACTGATTGAGGAACCAAATAGCGGTAATGAAGTCGATACCGAGTCTGAGCACGAACAGGGTCTTGTTTTCAATGACATAGAACCCATCGTAATCGGTCTTGAAAGTCTGGATGTAAATGACCCTGTCTATGAAGACAGCGGAATTATCTTTAATAATAATGATGATTTAGCTTACTTATCATGTGTTGAATTAAACCCTAACATGACAGGTACAAGCGCCAGCACATTGGTAGATCCTCTATCCTGATTGTATGCTGAATCAAAATTATACATGCCAATCCAATCATCTTTTGCGACAAGCTGGCAACGATATGATTCTTCACAAGTAGTCTTCATAGTACCAGCTAAAGTTAATGGTCAAAAAGACATCATTTTTTGGAAGAGTGACGGTCCATCACAAACTATATTGGAAGAATCTGAGAAGGAGGAAAAAGACCCACAATTCTCGTATTTTACACCCACCACCCGAAAGCTTATGAAGAATATGGGATACTATTTCACCTATAAAGAAGGCTTAAATTTCGATAAAGGGATCCGGATGCCAATCCGATCTGCTTATGTCCCGGAAGGAAAGTCAGAAGATTACTGTCATAAAACTCATAGTGGGTTGGGCTATGAATCCTTACCATTTATGTTGTGTTTTGGAACAAAAGAAGAGTCAGATGATGATTCTTGTAACTCATCTTCTGAATCCATTTGCTGGGAGTCGGATACCAGTGTAGGAGCTATATTCAGGGCACTTATGGTCAACATGACCTCAGCATCTCCAATAGAAAATTAAGAAGATGAACAATTACCTCTGCTCGATGATCCGTTAAGCCGACAGCTGGGTGTATAGTGGGAACCCCGCTTCAAACAACGAGAGCCTCCTACTGATGACAAATTGATTCAAGTGAACATGGGGGATGAGATTAATCCAAACCCGTATTCATAAATGATAGCTTGTCGCTTGAAGAGAAAGAAGATCTCATTACTCTAGTACGATAGTATATTGATGTCTTTGCTTGAAACTACGAGGATATGCCTGGGCTTGATCCCCAAGTGGCTGTACATCAATTAAATATCAAACTAGATGTCAAGCCTGTTAAACAACAGCAAAGATGATTTCGGCCCCAAATCATGGAAGCAATTGAAGCTGAGGTCAAAAAGCTCATTGAGTCAGGATTTATCCGCGAAGAGCAGCATCCTAATTAGGTGGCCAACATTGTCCCTATTCTGAAAAAGAATGGGAAGATTCGAGTGTGCATTGACTTTCGAGATTTGAATTCAGCTTGTCCTAAAGATGATTTTTTCTTTCCCATCACGGACGTCATTATTGACAATACGTGTGGGTTTGAAAGGATGTCTTTTATGGATGGATTCTCAGGGTATAACCAAATCAAAATGTATCCTGATGATGAAAAGCACACATCCTTTCGAACACCTTAAAGGATATACTGTTATACAGTAATGCCCTTTGGGTTGAAGAATGCCGGTGCTACATATCAACGTGCCATGACCTCTATTTTCCAAAAACATTACGGAAGACTGTAGAATGTTATGTGGATGATTTGGTCATTAAAAGTCATGATAAGGGAAACCATTTACACCACTTGAAAACAATATTTGACCTTATGCGGGTACGCCAACTAAAGATGAACCCAACTAAGTCATTCATAGGAATGGCTAGTGGTAAATATCTTGGATTTGTGGTCACAGATAACGGAATTCGTCTTGACCCAGACAAAGTCAAAGCCATCTGAGAACTACCACCTCCTAGAAATCTCAAAGAGCTTCGAGGCTTACAAGGGCGATTAGCATTTAATCGCAGGTTCATTTCCAACCTATCAGGCACATGTCAACCATTCTTAAGGCTAATGAAGAATAGAGTATCCTTTATGTGGGATGAAGCTTGTCAAAAAATATTTGAGGAAATTAAGAAATATCTCTCTAATCTGCCTGTATTGGTCGTACCGAAGTTAGGTTAACCTTTCTTGATATACATCAGGGCTACAGCTTATGCATTGGCATGACTCTTAGCACAAGATGATCAAAATGGCCATGAACAAGCTATCTACTATCTCAGTAGGATCTTATCGGGTGCTAAACCTCGTTATCCTCCTATTCAGAAGATGCGACATTATTTGGTTGGGCAAACCATACATGTCATTTCCTAGATCAATCCTTGTGCATTAAACTGGCGACTTGCTAGATGGGCTTTGTTACTCTCCTAATATGATATTCACTTCAAACCTCAAAAGGCAGTGAAAGGTCAAGCTATTTGTGATCTTATGGCTAACCATCCATTGAAAGGGAAGGTCGAATTGTACCAAGCTATACCAGATGAGATGTATGAAGCCAATGTTGTCTCTAAAGAGCAGGTATGACAACTATATTTCGATGGTGCAGCAAGAGCAAGCCTTACTGGTCGAGTTATTGCTGGAGTGGGGGTAGTCTTCATCTCTCCACAAAACCATGTATTGCCACGGGCCATCTCTCTAACAGAGCCATGCTCTAATAATGTAGCTGAATATAATACTTTGTTAGTCGGCCTGGATATAGCTAAACAACATGGGGTGAGACACCTAGAAGCGTACAACGATTCACAACTCATTGTTAACCAGATGAATGGAGAATATGAAGTTAGGAATGGGGACCTCATTCCTTATCATGCCGCTGCAATCGCATTAGCCGATTCCTTTGAGGGCTTCTACATTGACTATGTACCCCAACACAAAAATACTTATGCCGACACATTAGCATCGCTTGCGTCTACATTGGCTCTACCTGAAGGAGCTACTCAACGAGTCACCATGACGAGCAAACATTTGTTTAAGTTAAAGTATGCATTACAGATCAACGTGAATGAAGATGAGCCCTCAACGTTCGAACCTAAAGATTGGCGATTTCTAATCATTGATTACGTCCTATATGGTTTATTGCCTGAAGATGTCAAGGAAAGAGAATCTATTCGTACACGAACACCTAGATTTTATTATGATTCCCAATCCCAGTCTTTAAACCGAAGGTCATATGACGGCCTACTGCTTTGCTCTTTGTCAAATAGAGAGGAAAAAGAAGGTCTTAAGGAAGCTCATGATGACATCTGTGGAGATCATCGGCTCGATCCTAAATTGTGAGATTGACTACGCATATTGGGTTATTACTAGCCAAACATAGTACAGGACACCGTTGCTTATGCCAAACGATGCCACGCCTACCATATATATGCTAATTACATGCATCGACCGCCCGAACATCTTTATCCGTCAGCCACTTCATAGCCTCTTGAAACGTGGGGTATGGACATTGTTAGCCCAATAACTCCATCTTCTTCCATGGGGCATCATTTTATTTTAGCCATAACGGATTACTTCTCTAAATGGGTAGAAGCAATCCCGTTGAGAGAAGTTAAAATGAGTGATGTCGTTAAATTCTTAAAACATCACATCGTATACAGATATGACATTCCGTGGCGTATTTTCCATGATAATGGGCCTTAGTTCGTTAGCCAAGGCTTCACTCGATTCTGTGATAAATTCAAGATTAAGAATTTGGCTTTAACAGCTTATAACACTGCTATTAACGGGCAAGCAAAAGCTTTCAACAAGACCATTGTTAGAATTCTCACTAATGTGATTTCGACGAATAAAAGAGACTAGAATGAGAAACTGGGTCAAAGTTTGTGGGCTTATCGCACAATGGTTCGCACCCCGACAAGTGCGACACCATATTCCTTGGTATATTGATGTGAAGCCATATTGTCATTGGAAATCCAAATTCCGTCTCTGCGAATAGCACTTGCAACCGGTATCACAACGAAAGAAAGTCATCGCCGACGCCTTGAAGAACTGGAAGCGTTAGATGAAAACCGACTACTGGCTCAACAACACATCGAGCTTTATCAAGCTCGGATTTCCAGAGATTTCGATAAAAAGGTTAGATACCGTACATTCAAGGAAGGTAACTTGGTTCTTGCCGTTCGACGCCCAATGATTTTGAATTCCAAAAAGAAAGGGAAGTTCGAACCAAAATGGAGGGACCATTTGTGGTAGAAACTGTTTACTCAAATGGATCTTATAGTCTTGTCACTCAAGATGGTGACAAACTCATGATGCCTATCAATGATAAATTTCTGAAGAAATATTAGCCATAGGCCTCATGGTCAAATATGCCTCATAGTAGGAGGAGAAGCAAATAAAGGTAATGGTTTCCTTACTTTGTCTCCTCCAAATTTTCCTCACTAATCCTTTCCAATAAGATAATGGGACCACAAAACTATCATGTTAATGATTACTTTTGATAGTCATCGTTTAACTCTTGTTCAAAACATATCTTTCCAATAGTAACCTATCATATAATATGTTAATGTAGGTGATTTTCCTAATGTCGACATTTTCCCAAATGACGTTCGTTTTCCTAACTTAGGCCTACCAAGTAAGGTGCCTTCGTTTCTATCATCATCGTCATACTGCTAAGTCACTGAATGATGTAATTTTCCTAACGTCGTTATTTTCCCCGAAAGATGTTCGTTTTCCCAACTTAGGCATACCATGTGATGTGCCTTTGTTTTCATCATTATCGTTATACTACTAAGTCACTAAACGATGTGATTTTCCTAACGTCATCATTTTCCCCAAATGATGTTCGTTTTCCAACTTAAGCCTACCAAGTGATGTGCCTTTGTTTTTATCATCATCGTCATACTGCTAAGTCACTGAACAATATGATTTTTCTAACATTGTAATTTCCCCAAATGACGTTCGTTTTTCCAACTTAGGCCTACTAAGTGAGGTGCTTTTATTTCTATCATCATCATCATACTGCTAAGTCACTGAATGATGTAATTTTCCTAACGTCGTTATTTTCCCCGAAAGACGTTTGTTTTCCCAACTTAGGCATACCATGTGATGTGCCTTTGTTTTCATCATTATCGTTATACTGCTAAGTCACTGAATGATGTGATTTTCCTAACGTTATTATTTTCCCCAAATGATGTTCGTTTTCCAACTTAAGCCTACTAAGTGATGTGCTTTTGTTTTTATCATCATCGTCATACTGCTAAGTCACTGAATAATGTGATTTTCCTAACATCGTTATTTCCGCAAATGACGTTCGTTTACCCAACTTAGGCCTACTAAGTGATGTGCTTTCGTTTCTATCATCATCGTCATACTGCTAAGTCACTGAACGATGTGATTTTCCTAACGTCGTCATTTTCCCCAAATGATGTTCGTTTTCCAGCTTAGTCCTACCAAGTGATGTGCCTTTGTTTTCATCATCATCGTCATACTGCTAAGTCACTGAATGATGTAATTTTTTTTAACATCGTCATTTCCCCAAATAACAATCGTTTTCCCAACTTAGGCCTACCAAGTGATGTGCCTTTATTTCTATCGTCATCGTCATACTGCTAAGTCACTGAACGATGTGATTTTCCTAACGTCGTTATTTTTCCCTAATGATGTTTGTTTTCCCAACTTAGGCATACCAAGTGATGTGTCTTTGTTTTTATCATCATCGTTATACTGCTAAGTCACTGAACGATGTGATTTTCCTAACGTCATCATTTTCTCCAAATGATGTTTGTTTTCCAACTTAGGCCTACCAAGTGATGTGCCTTTGTTTTCTTCGTCATTGTTATTCTAAGTAATTGAATGATTTGATCATCCCAACATCGTCATTTTGATAAATGACGTTCGCTTTCCCAATAAGTTCACTATGTGTTGAGCTTCGTTCTTAACTCTTAGTTATATTTTGAACTTCGTTATCCTACATTTGATCTGAAGCCTAAAAAAGGCTAAGGATAGAAGAGAAATCTTAGCATTAAAGTCTAAGAGAAACTCTTTGATAACTCATCATACTGAGGGGAAAAGTATGGTTAGTCCAACTCAAACGGCAGTTGGTAAAGGCAACTCAAGTCTATTGAAAGCTGAAGGTTTGCTAAAAATCCTAAGTAAAATATTTCAATTACACAAAAAAAGTAAGAGAACAATATGTGGATAAAATATAAATTTTATTCATATATAATTGAAAGTACAAAAACTCGAAGTACATAGATTGAACGTAGAAGACTTGAACTACACTACGAGGTTTAGTTATAAGTTCCTTCGAACAACACTACGAGGATCAGTTACAAATTGTTTCAATGACATTCGGACTACAACACGAAGTTCAATTACAAGTTTTTGATGACCTTCGAGGTTACACTACGAGCCTCGTCCGCAATGACGTCCTTGTTCTTATTGTTGAAGTTCCATCTTTTGTTCCTGGGCATGAAGTCTTCCTCATACCCAACTTTTAACTTGGGTGCTTGTAGCACTCACCTACCTACTTGGGTAAGCTGACTACTAATAGAAACACCACAAGCTCAGAGCATAGGATCAGCATTTCTCCCATCTCCGTAGAACCTTATGGCTTCTCTAACATTATTGTTGACTCCTCCAAAAGGAAGCACTTTATTGAGTCTACAAAGCTGCCACATAGACCGAAGTCCGAAAAAGGGACTGCATGCTTGGGGGCACATGGCATGTCAAAACAGTAAGCATGTTTGGACTTAGGATATCTTATGGGGGTTACATTCAAAAGTCCAACAAGTTGTCGAAATATATTCTGATTTTGGCTCTAGAAAACTGAGATATCCTCAAACGAGCGAGCTACTACAAAGACCAAGAGATCAAGGATCGGATCAAAAGCGTTACCTGAAGCGACAGTGTCATCAACTTTTCCTACCTCACCGGTGACGATTATCGAAGCTTGAAATTTAGTAGGAAGCGAAGGGGGAAGCCTTAAAATGCAAAGTCCCCTTTGAGTCATTTTGAAACAAGGCACAGAAGAGGAAGATGAATCCTTTCAAAAAAATAATGGCCTATTTATAGGCGAAGAAAACAACCAAGTGGCTGAGATTCGTTACACGAATCCCTAAACACCAAACTGCCAAAGGGTGCTGGGAATGAAGCGACGCAATAAATTACGTTCGTAATTAGCGCCAAAGAGGACGTGGCTCGAAGCGACGCATTAAGTACCAAAGACTTAATGCTGACGTGACGAAGCGACGGATCCTTGTGGATCAGCAGTCTGCGAACTGTCGAAGGTTGCCACGTCATTCAACAAGATTCATTCTCATTCCCAAGTCAAAAAAATGATGAAGATCGCTATTTCAAGTAGAGCCCGAAGGTCGAGATTCAGCCAAAATTAGATTCAAACTTTGTCTTCGACGAGGGTCATTCACTTGATTAAAATTGGATTCGAACCTCGTCTTCGATGAAGGTCGTTCCTCTAATTAAACTCAAATATTAAGATTTGATTAAAATTGGATTCGAACCTCATCTTCGATGAGGGTCATTCACTTGATTAAAATTGGATTCGAACCTCGTCTTCGACGAAGGTCATTCCTCTAATTAAACTCAAGTGTTGAGACCTGATTAAAATTAGATTCGAACCTCATTTTCGATGAAGGTCATCCCTCTAATTAAACTCAAATATTAAGATTTAATTAAAATTGGATTCGAACCTCATCTTCAACGAAGGTCGTTCCTCTTATTGGACTCAAGTATCGAAACTTGATTGAAATTGGATTCGAACCTCGTCTTCGACGAAGGTCATTCCTCTAATTGGGCTCAAATGCTGAAGCTTAATTGAACGAGGCTAAAACCTCGTTATGTCAGATTTGAAATACAAAGTAGAGTTCAAATCCAACCTCGTATCAGGCTCATAAGACTTATACTTGATGTCTTAAATCTCAGGGCAACAAAGTTCATGAACTTCGATATCAGATTATATGCTGAGATGCAAAGTAGAGCTAGTGGACAAAGACAACAGAAGTTCTACTTATATATATAAAAAAAAGCTACAAAATTCTGATTACAAGAGAAATAGAGCTAAATAGATCCGGTGGTCTAATGAATTTCTTCAGCAAGCTTAGCTAAAGATTCTTGATGTTTTGCCTCAACGTCAGCCAAGGCACACCTACGTAGTTCCTCATTAGAACAAGCGCTCATATCATTAATAGCTTTTTCTTGCTATTCCATTCGATTAAGTTCTGCTTGGAGCATGGGTTAGTGCTGCACCTGTTTAGAGACCAATGTCTGCCTTATATCCATCATGCCTACCAACTCTTCCTCAGCCTCTACCAGCTTGGTCTGAAGAGCCTTAAGTTGAACTTGAAGATTGTCAACTTGACGTTGTTTTTGAAGTTCAGCATCTGCAACCTTTTTATCCTCTCGAGATAAATTTTCTTTGATCTCTTTAAGATCCTTAACTCGTTGCTTGGTCTCAAGCAATTGATGATAAGGCTCGAATAAAGAATCATCTCTTTGGTGTATAGTTCGCATAGCTCGTTCTTCAGCTAATGGGTAAAGAGATCGAGATTGACGATTATGCCATTGATTGAAAAGATCTTCAACCTAGGTCAAGTGCAACCAGTACGCTAATACCACGAGGTTGGAGGTTAAATTTTTGATTAAGTCCAAGAAGGGTACTAGCACCTCCTTAACTCCTGCAAAGTCCCATCCACGATCTAAAATTTGAGTGGGAGATTCTCTCAAAATGCTGAGGAAATTCTCTAATATTTTTGATACGGTAAAATTTTTCACCAAGACGACAGGAGAAGAGTGTGTACTGCTAGAAGATACTGTTTCATAATGAGCGGCAAAAGAGACCGTAGCTTCTGTGACAACTAGTGGCGCAGTGTACACGGTATGAGTCGTGATGGTTACAGCAACCATTGCAGTAGTGGTAGGAGCGGTAGCGACTACGCTACTTGAGGCGACGCAAGTTTTAGTCGTGACGACGGAGCTGGTAGACACAACACTTGTGTTCACGGTGGCTTCATCTTCAGCTATGATGGTCGGAGCAAGTTCTTCTCCTGTAGCTTCATCAAGAATAACAGTCGAGTTATCAACTCGGCCTGTTTCCATAACTATACTTGGAGGCATCCTACTTTCAGTAAGGTCACCAGAGCTGGTCCTGCCTCAATACCCACATCAGTAAAGGTAGTGGAATCTGTGGAAACAACTAAACACATCGAACAAAGTTGTTAGTACCTTAAAAATCCAAGAAGGTAAAATATGTCTATCTTACCAGGATTAACAGGGGCATTTTCAACATTGGTGTTTAGCGCCGAACGCAATCCAGCACAGAATCGGGCTAAAGGGACTTTATCCTCAAGTTCTAAATCCGTTTTAACTTGGAGTAACTCTATCAAAGGAGTCTTAGGTGGAGAAATATTATGCCTTGGTCTTTTGGCGACACATTTAGACTTGCGCATCTGCCCGAGTTCTTTAGACTTCTCCCCTACTTGTCTTAAGACCTCCACTTTTGTAGCTCATCCTGAATAAGAAGTATCAGAGGAAAATAAGTCAAAATTAAGACAAGTCAATGTTGGCATACCAGTGATCCCTTTATCGAGGGGTGGTGGGTCTTCAAGACCCTGGGGTTGCTGATGAGAGCCTTCAACAATAGGTTCAATGGGTGGAGAAAAGACCTTAGAAGCACCATGTGGAGGAGGCTCACAAGGTTCGTCAGTAGGGGCGAAATCTTCAAACCCACCAAGACCTGCTCCATCTCTAAGAGCATCTCCTATATTAGAAGCAGCAGGTATGTGGCTCCCGTACTCGTCAACATGAGGAGATCTACGAGTCATATCCTCATTCAGAGCTGCATCTATCTCCTCTCGAGTTTCATGAGGACTAGAAGGAAGAGATTCTTCTACATCGGGACTTTCCTCGACATACAAGAACTCTTTGAGTCCTGGTATACGGCTTCGTCTAAAGGCGTTTCCAGATTTATACTGACGCCGAATGTATCACTGTCCTAAAGAATTAACATTGAAGTTTAGGATCACTGCGTTTGCCAGACAATGCCACTTACAATAAGCAAGCGTGGTCCGAGGCTGCGGATTCTCTTGTGGAAGCAAGAAACGAGCACCCATACCTCCGACAGTAGTCTAATACCAAGCTCTGGCTCCAATAATCAAGCTACAACTGTTAGACTTTAGTTGAGTGCTAGGGTTACTAACATACAACTGAGCGTAGCCAAATTGGTGAGAAAAACGGCAAGGCAAGTAAGGCTCTAACACACACACCAGGCCAAAGCGAAAAATATGATACCCGGGATGAATAGCCATAAGCCACATGAAGCAGCCAAGTAATAGGGTAGTGTAACCCTGACCATTTGATGCATCCACGACGGCCTGTCCATAGCTGGTTCCGGGAAAATGGGGAAAACATCGATTGAACTCCCATCTCTTATGGTCGCGGAGAATGCGCCTTACCAAGGCCATGTAATGGTACTCCTAATCTAAGTTCTCTAATCTTTGAATGAAAGGAATAACCTGACCCTCCATACTAGTAGAAGGCGTGCTCATGAGGGTTGGGCAATGCAGATCGGCCCATGCCATGAAATAAGTATAGGGCAGCCCTACCTTTGGGTTCTCGTTACCGTGAAAGAATTGATAACATAAACTCCATAATCCATGGTTAATGTAGGAAATCATGGTAGGAAGAAAGGCATAAGAACGGCCGTGTGCTAAACATACAGCTAGGAACACCACTTCTATTGGCAACAGGTCAATGTTTGTAGAAACAACAACGAATTGATGAAGCCATAACATGAGATATCCCACTAGCAACGCCTTAGAAGAGATTGGCTCCCCATTTTGAAAGAAATAACTCTCAAATGTGGTACTGGTAGGGTAACCTTGTTCATTCGATTCTGATATGCGAGGCATAGGTGGATGAGCAAGTAGCCGTCGTGATAATTCATTTGCATCACAAGGACCCAATGGCACCACTGGATCATTCCTGTGCTCCAAATTCTTGAAGAGATAATGTGCCCAAATGTTATGGCTAAGGAACTTTTCACCCCTCGTATTGAGCCATCCTTCCACATTCATGCAAATATAGTAATGACACATTACCTCCCAAAAGGTCTCTACCACTTGGGTGTGTTTTTTTCTAGAACAATTAACTCCCGTTAACCTGGAATGTATTCCTCATATGGATAATTCCCATTTGGCAACCCGGAGACTTCTTCCATCTCATGAAGAGCAATCCCTATTTCTCCATCGGGAGTAAAGAATGTGTGGGTTGTAGGGTTATATAACTCCAAAATACCAAAGAATTAATGGGAGTTATTGACTAACCCGAATTGTGTTGCCCTGATGGGTGAATAATGACCAAATCTTTGTAGGTCTTCTTGATTCTCCTGCAAAATGTATTCGGTAATACGAGGCCACCATTGCGTAGGACTCCATTAAGACCAGCCAGGGGTTGTAAAATCTTTAGTAGGGTATTGACCCGTCTGCCTAAAAAACACACGACTAAAAGTGTTAACCTCCTCAACAGTCTCACCAACAGGAAGCTCCTTTTGAAAGAGCCCCGGTTACAATCCGGTGATGTAATGACTACCGCTATCTATCTTATCACCCCTTCGGGAAAAGTAGCCACATGTAACCCCATCTTGTGTTGGGGTTAAATCCCAGTCCATTTTCCTGGGAGCCGAAACGATCTTTAGAGCAGTAAGAGAAATTTCACGCTCCATTTGAGGCAAGAAAAGGTTTTGCCCATTCACAGTTCTGAACCATTCCTAAGTCCTGATATCCAACAAATCGGGATCCTCTGAAGAGTCTCCAAATAAGAAAACATGCTTCACAATGTGTTCACAATTAATGGATTATAGGGGAGCATCAGTGATCATACGCCTAAATGTGGAGGTCAAAGGTTCAGAAAGAAGATCCACTTCTTCTGGCTCCCGTTCTCCGAACAAAGGAATACTCCCAATGGTAGAGTAATGAGGATGAGTTGCAGCCACTTGAGTACCATCTGCTCCAAGATTACCACGTTGGGGAAGTGGAACAGAGGGATATACAACTACACAAAAAGACAAACAAGATTAGTCTCTAGCAGCAGTCACAGCCAAATGACACTAAAGTCATTTCAGCGATGAATTTTGGGAGTCGTTCAAATGATGAACCTCGTGTTACAACAAAATGTCAAACTTTGTTGGCCGAGTGAACTTCGTTCACTTGACAAACCTCGATAGGGAAAGCGAGGTTCATCAGCCTTGATACGAGTCGCCGTGCGAGCACCCTTGATCGTGAAATTATCAAGAGTGGGTTACGAAGAAAATAACAGAAGAACACACAAAAGAGTTGACTTGGGCAAAGGAAAATACCTTCTCTAGATCATAAGAATTAATAGATTATAAATATCTCTCTCACAATCTCTCTAGATCAAAGAACAACCTCCCTGATCTCTTTTCTGATTACGATCTCGTTGGAAAACCCTAGGAAAGTCGTGTTTCTATTTATATCAAATAGAATTCCTAAATAGTGAAAGAAATTAGGCCCAGACCCAAAACTGTGTCGCGGTCGACTGCAGCGGTCGACCGCGAAAGTATCATGGTTGACCATGGCTGATTCGCGGTCGACCAAACCAAAACCTGAGAGCAGTTTTGATTACAGTCATGGTGCGGTTTATCATGGCGATCGATCAGGTTCTCACGGTCGACCGCCTTCAGATCCAGCTCCTTCTGAGCTTCATTCATGTTCACGGTCGACTGTGGCTGATTCGCTGTCGACCGCAGAAGAACCAACAGCCTTCTTCCTGTTCTTTCCTGTAGTCTTCGACGTTGCCGTCCCCAACGACTTCTTCCACATATCTAATCTCAAGATACCATGAGAATCATCTATACTCACACTCCTGATGAGGATCGCTAAGTTTCCAAAGTAAGAAAGAAGATACACCCGTATCATGGCTCCCCCATTTAGGAACTTAAAGTCCCGTTAAAGTTAGAACTAGAGTTGAGGGAACTCACAAGCCCCTCCTTCTCTGTTGAACCACTTGGCTTTGCTAGGAACCTGACCTTGGCGTCTGATCAAAAATGATTCTTTAGTTTCTTTTCTCGTCGTAGTCACTTTTCGTTCCAAAATGCAATCTTCCTTGAGCGGTTCCTCTCTATCAAACCACAATTCATCCACATGCAGTAAGATCATCTTGTCATCACCTTCATCATCCAACAACAGAGGTTCAAACAATTTCAAGTACTCGGCGTTGATCACCGAATACATGCCGAGGTAAGGTGGTAAATCTAGTTTGAAAGCATTGTCACCATCCTCCGGAATGCATAGTGATGTCCCACAATACAACAAACCATCCTCTCCAAGCTCATACTCCCCATTTCGACTAGCCTTCACCTGCACAAACACACTGCTAAAATCTTAGCTGGATGTGTACATCTGTACATATTCCAAAGGAACCAAGGGTTGAATACACGTCACCATCAATAAAGCCCTTACCAGCGGACAAAATAACATATCGTCCAACTTGTTCGTCACTCCCTTATTGTACCTAATGATGATGTTGAAAGCCATCAAATAGGATATCCACTTCATGTGTCGTGCCTGCTGTAGCTTCGTCTGGGCATGTAAGAATTCCATTGGCTTATGATCTGAGTGCATAACCACCTCCTTACCCAACAAGTACACCCTCTAATGCTTAATCGCAGGATAAAGCGTTTAGAACTCCTTGTCATAGGTTGGGTAGTTCTGAATAGCACCCGTAAATATCTCAAAATGGTATTCCACCAGCTTTCCATCCTGTATCAATACCGCGCCCATAGCATAACTAGATGCGTCGGTCTCTACCTCAAAGGTCCGCTGTAGATTTGGCAAAGCTAACACCGGCGCCTCTGAGATCTTTCTCTTCAGCAACTGAAAAGCCTCCTCATGCGTCTTCCTCCACTCAAACTAAACCTTCGCCTTTGTAAGGCTATGCAAAGGTGCTGCGTAAGTCGAAAAATGTCGAATGAACTTGCATAAATATTAGCAAGCTCCTATGAAGCTTCTCACCTCTGTTACTGTCCTAGGTGTCGGCCACTTCGTGATCACCACCACCTTTCTTGGATCTATTCTCCTCTGGCCTTTCCCCATGATGAACCCGAGATACACCAACTCGTCCTTCCTAAATTCACACTTCTTCTCGTTGAGCTTCAGCTGTCCGTTTTGTAGCACTTCAAACACCTTCTCGATATGAACGAGATGCTCCTACCAGGTCGTGCTGTACACCAAGATATCATGGAGGTAAAATATCACAAAATCCTCTATATAGGGTCGCAACAAATCATTCATAAACCTCATAAAGGTAGCTGGAGCATTGCATAATCCAAACGGAATCACCAACCACTCGAACAGGGCCTGTTTGTTCTTGAACGCAGTCTTCCAAGTGTCATCCTCCCGATTCCTCACCTGATGGTATCCAGACTTCAAATCCAGCTTCGTGAAAAACCTCACTCCATCCAATTGGTCCATAAGATCATCAATCTGAGGCAATGGATATCGATTCTTGATGGTTATCTTGTTAAGCGCCCGGTAATCCATGCACATGCGTCATCCTCCATCCTTTTTGGGCACCAACAGCACTAGTGACTCGCAAGGGGAACAACTCGGCATAATCACTTATGTCTCCAAAAGCTCCTGAACATGTCTCTTGATCTCTTCAGACTCCTCTACAGATGTTCGGTATATGCCTATGTTCGGCAAGGAACTCTCGCCGGTCAACATAATCTCATGCCCACACCTCTCCGTGGTGGTAGTCCCGTGATCTCTGAAAACAAGTCCTCGTACTTAGCCTTTAACCTGTCAAGATCTCCTTCCTGCAGTTTGCTCAAGGTAGTCAAGCCACCCTACTCAGCTGCTCCTCATAAGGCCTAATGAATAATAATACAAACTTCTTGCTTGCATTCACCAGCCTCTTCTCCTGAGTCACCATCACCAAGCTCGTCTCCTGAGTAAGAGACGCCAAATGAAAAATGAATTGCTCGCCATCCTTGGTGAACGTATACTTCTGGGCCCGCCTATCATAGACCGTGTATCTATCCCATAAATAAGGATTGCCCCGTATCACTTAGCAAACATCCAATGGAACGACGTCGCATGTGACGTCGTCGATATACGACTCGTGGAGTGCGAATCTGAACGAGCATTGGTTTACCACACTCAATCCCGCCTCCTTTTAAATCCACCCAAACGGATAGGGTTTCGGATGTTTAACCGTCTTCAATCCTAGCTTATGAACCAAGGCCTCAGATATCAAATTCTTCTAGCTCCTTGGATCCACTATGGTATCAACCAAGCTGGTCTTGACCTGTGACTTCAAAACAAAGAGCTGCTCCCTTAGGTCTTCGTCCTCTGTCATAGTCTGCTTCCCCTCCATAAGGTTAAGACTGCCATTGGGTTCTATCATTCCGGGAACTTCCTTCGGACCCTGTACTACCATGTATGCTTTCTTCTCCTCCTTCTTCTTCAATCCCTTTGGTTTCAGGTGGGGATACTTCTCTCGGCAATGATCAGCTATGTGCTCTGTCTGTTTGTAGTGATTGCATGTCAAACCTGCTTTTCCCGAGTTACCCTTCTTCTTCTCTTTCTTAGGTTGAGAGCCATTAGACTTTCCTCCCGTTTGTTTGGAGTCTCCTTTCGTTTTGCTGCCCTTCTTTTGCCTACCCTTAATGGCAATGGCCTTCACACTCGCCTCTGCAATGGATTCAACTGTGAAAAGCCTCATCTCCTTTCGGATATACTCATTCAGACCTACCATATACTTCATAAAAATGGGATATTCCTCTGTTGTGATGTTGAGGACCATCTCTTGTTATTGGAATTCCATCGTATGCTCTTGGACAGTCTGGTTGAACCGTTGGCACAATCCGTACCACTTATACTAATGCTCTTCGTGGAACCCTACTGGATAGAACTGCTTCCTAAGTAGTTCCTTGAACTTGTTCCATGACACTGCCTTTTTTTCCTGCTTGCAATAGGATTTCCATCATGTCAAGGCATGCCCTGAAAGCTTCAGAGTCGTGAACACAAGCTTCTCCTTGGATGAATATCCGTAGAATGTGAAATAGGTCTTCATCCGCTCGATCCAATCATCAAGCTTCTCGACATTGACACTCCCGTAATAAACAGGAATCTCCACTTTGAAGTCTATCTTCAAATTCTGGTAAGAAACCTTACCCCCCTGGTGTGAAACAGACCTAACAATATGGGCCTCGTCATCTGAATCAGAATCCTCACCTTCTCTATCAGACTCCACAAGTTTCTTCTTGCCTTTCGAAGAAGATTCCTCCTTGTTTCCTTTGTCTTGGACAAGATTAACGAGCTGTACGAGGGTCGAACCGATTGTCTCCATATGCTTCTCTAATGCATCTAGCCTTGCTGAGCTATCACCTTCAGTCATCTTCTTCTTCCTTGATTTCTGGACTTCTTCTAATAAAATAAGGATCTCGCCTAGCTTATTGTATTACGATCGAGTCAGAACCATACACAGGATGCCCCCTTCACAGGATCTGATCGCTCTGATACCAACTTGATACTAGTCGCCATGCGAGCACCTTTGATCGTTGAATTATTAAGAGTGGGTTGCGAAGAAAATAATAGAAGAACACACAAAAGAGTTGATTTGGGCGAAGGAAAATACCTTCTCTAGATTATAAGAATTAATAGAGTACAAATCTCTCTCTCACAATCTCTCTAGATCAAAGAACAACCTCCCTGATCTTTTTTCTGATTATAATCTCATTGGAAAACCCTAGGAAAGTCGTGTTTCTCTTTATATCAAATAGAAATCCTAAACAGTATAGAAAACTGGGCCCAAGCCCAAAACTACGTCGCGGTTGACCGTGGTGGTCGACCGCAAAAGTATCACGGTCGACCGTGGCTGATTCGTAGTCGACCGAACCAAAACCCGATAGCAGTTTTGATTATAGTCATAGCACGGTCGACCGTGACGGTCGACCGGGTTCTTGTGGTTGATCGCGACGGTCGACCACCTTCAGATCCAGCTCCTCCTGAGCTTTGTGTATGTTTGCGGTCGACCGTGGCTGATTTGCTGTCAACCGCAGAAGAACCAGCAGCCTTTTTCATGTTCTTTCCTGCAGTCTTCGACGTTGCCATCCCCGACGACTTCTTCCAGGTCTCTATTCTTAAGATACCATGAGAATCATCTATCCTCATACTCCTGATAAGGATCGCTAAGTTCCCAAAGTAAGGAAGAAGATATACCTGTATCAAGCCTAGCAAAGATCATTGGTCAAAACGAGATTCGCAGTTCATCATTTGAAGACAAGGTTCGTCAATCCAACGAACATAGTCGATGGAAAGACGAAGTTCATCACATAAACGAATTTCATTTAACTTGAAGTTGACCCTCATCAGGATAGCCAACGTCGTTGGACACATGAGACTTAACTAGCAAATAAGACTCCTCAAAGGACGAGACAGGTCATGAAGACACGCCTCGTCGATGACGAGCCTCATCAAATCAAAAATACGTCATCTTTATGATGAGTCTGGAAGAAACTGTTCATCTTCCTCAAGAAACCCAAGTCTAAAATAGACAAGGTTGATATCTTTGAGAATGCAAACCAAGCGTTTAGATCCATTACCTGAGAAAGCAGATAGGACATTGGGCTCGTGTGAAGAACCGACAGCCTTCTTGCCTTTACCCTTGCTTCGGTCTACAACGATCTTGGGGGCCATTGATTTTGTTTGAAGAAGTTCATGAAGAAGAAAAGATTAAAACTTTGGAAGAGGAGGAGTTCAGATAGTCCAAATGACGAAGGAAAGAAAGGACTTCTCATATGATGATGCCCTATATATAGGGGTGGGAAAAGGTCGAATCAAGGGTCGCAATCTTCAGTTGAGATCATTTAATGAATCCCTCCCCAATAAGATCTGCGGATAGGATTCATGGAAATCTCTAGGCACCAGCTGGCAACTATTTATTGGGTCTAGAAAAGGTGCGTAACAGCATTGCTGACAAGACTACAAGCTGTCAGATGACTGTTATCTTGACAAAGCTCGTATAGAGGGATAAACTCCAGAATGAACTTCGGGGTAAATATCCATGTTGAACCTCATAGTAATGACGAAGTTCACGGCTGAACTAGGTTCGTCAGATGAACTCTGCAAATTCAAGACGCCTATAGGTATTCAAAGTGTTTCAGACTAGATACAACCCAATTTAAGTCTGAAAACTTTGAAATGGGTTTTGTAGGCATTCAAAAATACTGAGCTTCAAAATATAAAGAGGATTGTTAGAAAAATGAACCTTAACGAGGCTCGTTATTCAGTGATGATCTACTTCAGGAACAAGGGTCGTCACACAGCGAAGCTCAACATCAAAGACAAAGTTCATCATTGAATGAAACTAATCTCGAGGTTTGGAGCTCACCATTGGATACAAAGTTCGAAGCTCACTAGTGGATATGAGGTTCGGAACTCGTCATTGGATACGAGGTTCGAAGCTCATCACCAGACGTAAAACTAATTTGTGAAGATGTGACTCGTCAAAAGGAAAATCCACCAAATACGCTACACAGTTGAACTTAGCTATCGGAGACGAATTTTGTTAGTGAAGACGAAGTTCATCAGACGAAGTCAGTGAAGACAAAATTTATCAGAAGAAACTAGTTTACTACAAAATTCATTTGGTAGGACGAACCTCGCTGCGTATCGAGGCTCGTCTTACTTAACGAACCCCGTTTCAATTAAAGATGAGGCTCGTCATCCACATGAAATCTAATCTTCAGGAGCATATTACGGCTCTAAAGACTTAGTCAGCCATGTGGGCTAATCTTCAGGAGCATATTACGGCATGCGCTGATTTGGAGGAGGCAGTTACGCTCCTCTACTCGTGATTGTAGCGCGTCGGTTACGTGCTTAAACCCTATAAATAGCCATGGAGGGCTACATAGATAGGGGTTGGAGATTTTTTTTACTTGGACTTCAAGAAGCATCGGAGATCGGAGTTTTTGCATACATATCCGGAGTTCGAACCTCAGTTCTAACCGGCTAACGAATGTGAGAAACTTCAGCAATCTTATTTTGATGGTCAACGGGAGGCAATCTCAACTCAAGCATCGGGGGAAGTATCCTTTCGCCACCAAGAACACACGTTAAACAAGTAGAATCTGAATTAGTTTTCTCTTCATCTTTAATCGAGAGAGAGTGTGAGTGATTGTAAGGGTTTCGTACTAAGTGATCGAACCCATTTTTTAAAACAAGAGAATCAATCCCAACTTTAACTTTTTCGACCCTACAATGGTATATACATGAGGGTTTCCTTATTTGGATTATTTCGCTCGACGTCCACTCTCATGTTATGGGTTTCTAATTGTTGATTTTATTTAGGTTGTTTATTCATAGTTTGATATTAATAATTAGACATATACAATTTAAGACATATGGTATATACATGAAGGTTTCATTGTATGGATTATTTCGCTCGACGTACTACGTCTTGTGTTGTAAATATTAATTCCTCTTAAATACAGGGTAAATGATCTAGGTAGACTTTGGTTAACAGATAGAGCCTCCACTTCATCTAGCAGCCCTTCTTCTAGGGGTGAATGTAGGTGATCTTTCTATAGCGCTCTGATGCTCTTCTTGTTGTTTTCTTGTTTTAAATTTCCTTTCAGGCAGCTCAGAGTTTCGGAGAGCCATAGGATGACAAAGTTCTAGCATAGTCGTCATCGCATATTTTAGTAGTTGACACTCCACTATAGTTTATGTTCTTATTCAGATATTAGAGTTTTGTTTTCGTATTGTAAAGGCAGTGTGCCTTAGTACAATTTTCAAATGATTCATGTTGAGACATTTTTATTATTTCAGATATCAGATGTATTTCGGTTGAGATATGATTTTTATTTATGAGATATCTCTTTATATATCATGTCTATTGTTTTTATATTTTTATTTTTTCTGTTTTGTACCTACACATATATTTCATTCCACTAGAGGATATTACTATCATTGGTAAAACGTGTTATTGCACAGTGTGGGTGCATGACAGGTTTGATATCTTTTGGTTCACCTTGGACTGCAGCCACGTATGAAAACAGGGACGTCACAGAACTAGCCTAACCAAAGTTAGTTAGCAATTAGCCAGAATAACAAATGAATGGACTGATTGAAAGAAGTAATAAGATTTTAGGGATTAAATAGTACGAGTGCAAAATGGTCCGGATTTATCCGTACCTACCGCAACCGTATCCGTTTAGAAAGCGGATATGGTAGGCGGGATAATTAAAACCTGACGGACATGGTTTTTGAATATGGTTACGTATTAGATTTTTTTATCCGGATATGGTTTCTGATACGGTTATCGGGTCAAAATAGCGGATACGGTTCGAATATCCGAATACTTGAAATGTGCTAAGTATAATACTTGTATTGGGTCGGGTCTATAACATATACTCATGTTATCCGCAACCCGACCCAAATTCAACTCAAAAGAACTCCAGAGACTAGAGTCGGCATGAAGACCCAAACTCTTAATCTCTTATCTGCGGATACAACCCAAATCGTAACCTGCTCCGCCTCCTCCTCCAATCTGCCTTTGAGCTCCACCTTTGCGTCCACCTCCGGCTCTGCCTCTTTGTGGCTCAACTCTTCAAGAAGTCCATAGTTGCCTCATCCTCTTGATCGACTCGATGACGACCATCGACAACACGACGACGACCATCAATGACATCTGACCTCCTCTTCTCCTCCTAATTTAGTATATCACTAAGGTGAATTCAAAACCCCCTAAATGTTTTTGATAAAATCTCTAATTTCTAGCATTTGTTAACTAAAATGAAAAACCCTAATTTATTTGATAAAAATCCCTTAGTCCTAATTGTTTTTAGTTGCATATATGATTATAATTTGCATCATTATATTTTTTGTTTAATTAAGTTTATAAATTTTAATGAATAGGTATTATAATCATGTCATCTAATCCATCAGTTCAAGCTTCTAACGAAGAACCCACACTCAAACCCCCTGTTGAACTGGTCATTCAACCCAAGTAGAAGAGTTTTCTAATAAAATAGAGGAAAAACCTGAGAAAAAGGGGGGGGGGGGGGTAAGTTCTAATGTATGATTAGACTTTGAGAAATTTGATAAAGTTGAAAAGAAAATTGTCGATGGGAAAGAAGTTGAAATAAAAATCAAGACAGTGAAATGTAAACATTGCTTGTTTGAATGTGATGGACATAGTTCAATGGGTACTACACACAATAAAATCACATTATGAAGTGTCCCAAAAAGAAGAGACCCGATATTCGTCAACAATTAGTTCAAGCTACTATAAGAAATAAAGAAGGGACTTGTGCACTTAGTAATTATCATTTTGACAATGAGAAGAGTCAAATTTTACTTGCAAAAGCTATCATAATCTATGAGTATCCATCACAATTGGTCCGAGCTCCACCTTTGCTTCCACCTCCGACTGATTGAAAGAGTCAACTTTTTACAATATGCGCGTTTTCTTCGTCCAAATCACAAGGTTCCAAGTCGTGCACAAATCACAAAGTTATGTATAAAAGTTTATGGTGAAAATAAATAATCTTTATTTGATTTTTTGCCACATCTTCCATAAGGTTGAGCTTGACAATATATAAATGGACATCATCTTCAAATTTGACATATTGTGCATTACCGCTCACTATGTTGATGAATCTTGAAAACTTTAAAAACGTATAATTTGTTTCATTAAAGTCTATAGCTCCACGGGGAAGGATATATGATATGTTTTAATCACTCGATTACTTGATTGGAAAATTGATAATAAAGTTTTGTTAATTAAGGTAGATAATTATAAAGCTAATGATGTTGCCGTTAAAATTAGGAAAGAACGTCTTAAAAAGTATCTAGCTTGTGGCGGAGTCTTTTTTCATGTGAGATGCAGAGCACATATTATAAATCTCATTGTTCAAGAGAGGCTTAAAATTATCACTAAAGCTATTGAAAAAGTAAGGCTTAGTGTTACATGTTCACCGAAGATTGAAGAGAATTTTTATCATGTTGCAAAGCAATTTAATATGGTTGGACAAATTTGCTTAGCCCTTGATTGTTACACAAGATGGAATTCTACTTATTTAATGTTGATGAATGCTTTAAAGTACAAAGTTGCTTTTAATAGATTTGAACTTAGTGACGACAAACACATTCATTGTCCATCGGAGGAAGAATGGAATTATATTAAAGCTTTTGAGTAAATGTTTGAAACACTTTTATGATGCAATTAATCTCCTTTCCAATAGTATATATCCTACTTGTAATCTTTTATTTGAATAATTTTGTGAAATTCAATTGCTTCTAATGGAATGGTTGAAAAGTAATGATGATACAATTGTGGCTATGGCTTTTGCAATGAAAAGAAAATTTGATAATTATTAGAGTATGTGCAATAAGATTTTTATAGTGGCTACTTTTCATGATCCGAGGTACAAAATAATTACAATAAAATATTACTTTAAGGAGATTTATGGTGTGGATGGAAAAGGTGTACACTTAAAATTTTAGGTGTCATCAAAAAGATGCATGGAGAGTATGCATCTCTTGAAAAAAAGCAATCCAAAAATGATAAAAATGCTTTAATCTCACAAGCAAAGAATGTCGAAAGAGTTGGTAACAAAAGAAAATCTACATTTGCACAATTTGTTGAAACTATTGAGAAATAGCTTAGAAAGACAGATTTGGATTTATATATGGAAGAGAGTATTGTCCGACGCGAAGATGAAACAACAAGGAAATTTGATATATTGGATTGGTGGAAATCAAGTCTTCTATACTAGCAAAAGTTACAAGAGATGTTTTGGCTATATCGGCATCAATCGTGGCTTCCGAGTCGACTTTTAGCATCGTAGGGAGGGGGGGCATGTGATTCATTGTTATAGAAGTCGAATGACAAAGGATATGGTAGAGGCGTTGATATGTCCATAAGATTGGATTAATGCGGAGAAATGAGGCAAACTTATAAGTTTTACATCGATTCTGTATATTTGGTTAATTTTACATTAAATGATTGTATGTTTTATTCTAATAATTTTTTTGTAGTGATAAAAGTACAAACTATGAATGATGATGCTCTTGATGTGGTTAAGCTTTTAGATCACGACGACTCATAGATTGTCGAAACTTTTATAAAAGCACCCATAGGTATGTTATTTAACTTCATAAGCATATGATTTGAAAATTAAAAATTTTCACCTATTTAACATGACAATTACTCTTTTTATTTTTTCAAGGTAACATCGTAGAGGTCCTTGACTCGGATGATGAGATTTAATGTTTATCTTGCATTGATGGGTCTCATCTTTTGGTTTATATTTTCTTCTCAATGATATGTTTTCTTCTCAAGAATATGATTGTCTTAGTTTGCATACTTTTCTTAGGGAACTATATTATAGAACTTGTGGGGTTTTAATTTATTGTATGTGACTTTGCTCATGTTAAGTGTGTACGTGACTTTATTTCCATATTTGTGACTTGTTATATTTGGATTTGTGACTTGTTATTTCTGGATTTGTGACTATTATTTTCGGATTATGACCTTATTGCGTGCTTTTTTGTCAATAGCATGTGACTTTATTGCCAATAGAATGATACAAGCTCTATGAATCAAAGAGAGAATGACTACATCACTAGTAGATAAGCCCACATCCTAGACAGAATATCCTAGACAGAAATTTTCCGTCTAGTTTAGAAATTTTCCGTCTAGTTTGCTATTAAACTAGACGGAAAATTTCCGTCTAAGATATTCCGTCTAAAAAAATTATTCTAGACAGAAATTTCCGTCTAGAATAACAAAGTAGACGGTTTTAATATTTTTTTTATTTTTTTAATTAGAGTGAGCATCCTAGACTGAAATTTCCGTCTAGGAAGCATCAGACAGAAAATTTTCGTTAGGATGGTGGGTGCCCCCCCCAAAAAAAAATTTCACCACCCATTATCATTTCCCCTCCTAAATTCTCAATCTCTGGAATAAAATCCCCAATGGCTGCCTAAATTATATTCCTAAATTTCGTGATTCCCAAATTTCTCCCCCTCCCTCTTCATCCACTCCGAGTTCCCCTTCCCCTCTACAGCCTCCTCTCCCGGCCTGTCAGGGACCAATGCTATCAGCATTATGCCAAAGGTAGATGACATTCTCAATCAATCAAGTGTGGTTGCAAACCTGTCAAGTGAGACTGTGTACGCAAACCTGTCAAGTGAGAGTGTGCACGTGCACGAGCAGTGCACTCTGTAACTGGTGGAGTCTTACATAAGATCCAGCTCAGCAAACTGATCCAACTTAGCAAAACTGATTCTGTTAGAATCAGTTACGTTAGTTAGCTTCTGTGCACGTGTAGGAACAGTGCACTTTGTGTTTCTTTGTTTTCTTTGAGGGGAATGCAATGTATAAATAGAAAGATGTAAAGGATCATTAGTCATGAATGAATTTGAGTTTTTCCTCTCCTTCTCAGTTCTAGTCTCTGCTCTTCAAATATTCTCTCTATTGTTTCTTTCTTCTTCCTGTGTATCACTTCTTTGAACTCTGCAGGTTTTCCATGGCTCGTAATAGCTCAACCAGGGGGTATCGAGGCTCAAGAGCCTCACAATTGGTATCAGAGCATCTGGAAACTAAAGCTAATGCTGCGGATGGTTTAATGGCGGATCATGAGGAAGTTCCTGGGGAAGAAATGAATCAAGATGAGAGGTTTGCTCGAGTGGAAGGTGCTCTCACTCAACAGCAATCCTTCAATCATCAACAGGAATCTAACTATCAACAATTAGCTATACAATTGAGAGAGATCTCGTCTCAATTGCAAGAGCTCAAGAATTCTCAGAACCTGGACAAAGGGCTAACAGGTTCTGGAGTGAGAAATGAACAAGAGATCTTAAATTCAGGTTTGAGAGGGAATCAAGGAACTCTTGGTTCTGGTCTTAGGGATCCAGTTCAAGAAGTCAACCGATCCAGCTCTGGAGTAAGAAGTGAACAAGAAATTTGGAGTTCAAGTTTGAGAGGGAATCATGGATTTCTTGGTCCTGGTTATAGAAATCCAGTTCAAGAAATCAACCAACGAGCACAAAGAAGATCTGATTTCTCTGGTGAGCATTTACCACCTTATAATTTTGGTAATTCCATGACTCAGAAGAACTCTTTCTTCAATAATCAAAAGTTGGTTCAGCCTAAATCCTTGAGATTGGATTTCCCTTCTTTTTCTGGTAGTGAGAATGTGGTAGCATGGCTAGAGCAAACTGAACAAATTTTCGATTATTATGACATCAAGGATGATGAGTGGGTTAAGGTTTGCTCCTTTTATTTGAGAGATGAAGCCTTACAATGGTATAGATGGCTTGTTAGAAATCTTGAGGATTACAACCAATGGGATGTGTTTAGAGATGAATTAATCACTAGATTTGGTCCTAGTGAGCTTTCAAGACCTTATGATGCCTTTTCAACAATGAAACAAACCTCAACAATTAGAGAATATTTGGGGAGGTTTGAACAGACACTGAGTTTGTTAGATGACCAGCCATCAAAGAGACACATTCTTGAAAAATTCATAGGGGGCCTTAAAGAAGAATTAAAGTATGAGGTGGCAGCTGCCAGGCCAACCTCCTTGAAGGGCGCAGTTTCTTTAGCTAAACTGTTTGAAGATAAACAAAAGAATGAGAAAAGACCTAAGGGAGGTTGGAATTCTTCAAATTCAGGAGGACCTTCATCCACTTTTACCCATGATACTAATGTAAAAGGAAACCACCATTATCCTACCCAAATTAAGAAAATCACTCCTGAAGAAATACAAAGGAGGAGAAGCCAGAATCTGTGTTTTACTTGCGATGAGAAATGGCACAGGGGGCATCAGTGCAAAGAGAAGAAATTATTCATGTTAGAAGGAATTTTAGAAGGGGGGTGGGATTATGATGTAGATGATGTGGAAGAAGATCAAACAGGTTCTATGGCCTTAGAGTTAACAGAGAACCTAGTGAGAGGGGCTCCTTCCATTTCAGTACAGGCCTTGAGTGGAATCACTGCCTCCCATACCATCAGAATAATAGGTTATTACAAAAACCAAGCAGTCAGCATACTAATTGATTCTGGATCAACACATAACTTCATCAATACCAAATTAGTTAAAAGACTGGGGCTGACAGTAACTGAATCAAAAGATTTTGATGTCTTGGTGGCTAGTGGGGAATTGATTAAAGGGGCTGGAGTTTGTCAGGGAGTGCCATTAGACTGCCAAGGTGTGAAGATTCAGGTTAATATGTTGGTCATGCCTATGGGGGGTAGTCAAATTGTATTGGGGATTGGATGAAGACACTGGATGATATTACACTGAATTTTAAGAAACTGCAAGTTACCTTTGTAAGTGAGGGAATTAAAAGAGTCTTACAAGGGGTCATTCCAGGTGAAATGCAAGTGGTAAATGAGAAAACCATTGTTAAGAATTTCAGGAGCAAGAAGAAGGTTATCTGATTCAGCTGTGCAGTGTAAACTTGCAAGAATCATCAACTGAGTTGAACTCAGGAGGGGTGCCTGAAGACATGCACAAACTCATACAGGAATTTGAGATCATTTTCCAGGAACTCTCTCAACTTCCCCCTACCAGGAAGATAGATCATAAAATTCCTTTAGAGGAAGGTACCAAACCTATTTGTCTCAGGCCATATAGGCATGCACATTTTTTAAAAGAGGAGATTGAAAATCAGATTGAAGAAATGCTCCAGAAGGGTATCATTAGACCCAGTAACAGCCCATTCTCATCACCAGTGGTTATGGTGAAGAAATCTGATGGTAGTTGGAGGTTGTGCATAGATTACAGGTCTTTGAATAAGTCCACAATTAAGGATAAATTCCCTATTCCTGTCATAGATGAACTATTAGATGAACTTCATGGAACAAAATTCTTTACCAAGCTTGACTTAAAATCTGGTTACCACTAGATTAGGATGTATGAGCCTGATATACCAAAAACTACCTTCAGGACACATCATGGACACTTTGAATTTCTGGTAATGCCTTTTGGTTTAACAAATGCTCCCTCGACTTTCCAAGCTCTTATGAACAACATCTTCAAACAGCTTCTCAGGAAATCTATATTGGTATTTTTTGATGACATCTTGATATATAGTAAGGACTGGCAGGAACATCTGATTCATTTGAGACAGGTATTTGAGCTCATGAGGGAACATAAACTGGTGGCAAAATTGTCCAAATGCAGCTTTGGGAAGAAACAAGTGGAGTACTTGGGGCATATTGTCTCACAGGAAGGGGTTGGTGTAGATCCTCTTAAGATTAGTGCTATTGTAGAATGGCCTATACCTAAAACTTTGAAGGGACTAAGAGGTTTCCTAGGCTTGGCAGGATATTACAGGATGTTTATCAAAGGGTTTGGTGTTATAGCTCAACCTTTAACAAGTCTTTTGAAGAAAGGAGCTTTTAAATGGTCTACAGGTGCTGAAGATGCTTTCAACTCCCTGAAACAGGCTTTGACTCAGCCACCAGTCCTGGCAATGCTTGATTTTAGTATGACTTTTGTCATTGAATGTGATGCTTGTGACTCTGGTATTGGGGCTGTATTAATGCAAAATGAGAGACCTATAGCATATTTTAGTTTTGCTTTAAAGGGAAGAAATATCAGCCTCTCAACCTATGAGAAAGAGCTCCTGGCAATCATCTTATCTACAAAGAAATGGCAGCAGTACTTATTAGGGAGGAGTTTTAAAATTAGAACTGATCATCAAAGCCTCAGATACTTACTTGAACAGAGAATACATACAGGCATTCAAAACAAATGGCTTGCCAAGTTGCATGGGTATGATTACACTGTGGAGTACAAACCTGGGAGATTAAACAAGGCTGCTGATGGGTTATCAAGGATACATGAAGATGTAGAAGCAGTCTCAACAGAGGCTATTGAGGTTTCAGCTATTTCTACTATACAAAGTGATTGGTTGGAAGAGGTTAAACTTATGTGTTCTACAGATATATACTTCAAGGAACTGGATGAAAAGTTGCAAGCAGAGATGCTACCACTTGGAGATTATTGCAAGAAGGAAGGAGTGTACTATTATAAGGGCAAAATACTAATTAGTCCTAATGCCCAACAGTTGAAAACCTCTCTTCTCAGGGAACACCATGATAGCCCCTCTGCTGGTCACTCTGGTATTACAAGAACATTACACAGATTAAGGAGAGCTTTCTATTGGAAAGGGATGAAGAGAGGTACAAATGTATATTCAAGCTTGTGATGTGTGCCAAAGAGCTAAAGGGGAGAATGTGGCCTCCCCAGGACTCCTCCAACCCTTGCCAGTTCCAGATTTGATTTGGGAAGAGTTATCAATGGACTTCATTACTAGCTTATCTAAGAGTGGAAACAAATCCACCATTCTGGTAGTAGTTGACAGACTAACCAAGTATACTCATTTCTTTGCTCTCTCACACCCATACACTGCTCAGTCAGTGGCTCAAGTGTTTTTTGAAGGTGTGTTTAAGCTTCATGGCATGCCCAAGTCCATTGTAAGTGACAGAGATCCTCTATTTACAAGTTCATTTTGGAGAGAGCTGTTCAAATTATAAGGTAGCCAACTTAGGTTTAGTTCTGCATATCACCCTCAATCTGACGGGCAGACTGAAATTACAAATAAGAATCTGGAAGCCTATCTCAGGTGTTTTTGTTGTCATAAGCCTAGAGAATGGAGCCAATGGTTACCTCTGGCAGAATTTTGGTTCAATACAACTTGGAAGGTATCTACTCAGTGTACTCCCTTTAAAGCTGTGTATGGTAGACCTCCCCCTTCTTTGCTTTCATACATTCCTAAAAGTTGTAAAGTTCAAGCAGTGGATGAGGCTCTTTTTTCCAGAGATATAGCCCTGGAGTTTCTAAAGGACAGTTTACAAAAGGCAGCTAATAGTATGAAGAAGTTTGCTGATTTACACAGAAGTCCCAGAAGCTTCAATGTTGGTGATTGGGTATTCTTAAAGCTTCAACCCTATAGACAGATTACTGTTTCTTCACATAAAACCTCATAAACTTTCTCCTAAGTTTTATGGACCCTATCAAATTCTGGAAAGAATAGGAGAAGTTGCTTACAAGTTGGCCTTACCAGAACAAGCTAAGATACATCCAGTTTTTCATGTATCCCAGCTAAAACACAGGGTTGGTACAGATGTGGTTCTTCAAGTTGATTTTCCCAATTATGTAGAAGAGCTAGTTGATGAACCAGAGGAAATTTTGGATAGAAGATCAGTTATGAAGGGTAATAGATTGATATCACAGGTTCTTATTAAATGGAGGCAACGCACACACTTGGATTCTACTTGGGAGCCTTACTGGGAATTGGTTAAAAGATTTCCCACCTTTGACCTTGAGGCAAGGTCAAAATTAGGGGGGAGGAATTTGTCAGGGACCAATGCTATCAGCATTATGCCAAGGGTGGATGACATTCTCAATCAATCAAGTGTGGTTGCAAACCTGTCAAGTGA
>BQKN01000146.1:727434-737765 GCA_022839385.1 Asparagus kiusianus | reverse complement strand
TATATATATATAGTTATATTTGTATATATGATCCTAAAAAATGATTTTTGATTATGAAACTTGAAAATTATTTAAAACAAAGGGTTAGCATGTTCTTTTCAAAACTTTTAAATTAAAATTCTAAGTTTAACTTGGTTTTGTATTGCTATAATGAAAAGATTTTATAGGCGTACTTTTTACTTTAGAGTTATATCAAATAACGTTTTCTTTTATTAGTCTTGATTTTATTTCATTCATCTTTCATTCTTTCCTTTTTGATTACATTGATTCTTTTTATCACATCCACTCTTTATCTATCCATTCTTAATTTCACTTTGTGCTTATTCACATGTAATCACTCTCTCTACCTCTCTATAATCACATTCATCACTCTTAATTGGTTGTGCACTCTTTAAAAACTGATTCTAATTATTTCTTACAGACACCTTCCTCGTGGGATCAATAATTTTTTAAACTATAACTTGATTGGTTGTGCACTTGTAACTTTTAGACATCATTTATACCCCGTTAAGTTTTTAGCGACGTTGCCGGGAAAGGTATTTTAGTAGGATTTTAATTATTTTGGTTCTTTAACTTGTGTGTTTTCTTGTGAAGGAACCACTTGGAGCTTAAAGATCAAGAATTAGAGATCGATGATTTGAAGATTTGTTTGAGGTAAGTCTTCTATCTAGTATTTTCAATTCCACCATCTACTTAGTCTTCACAATTAGAGACAAGTAGGACTTAAAAAATTTTATTTTCGTCGACCATAATAAAGTTTACCCTCCACTTAAATAATTACTAACAAGATAATAATTCAAACAATATCTCCCTTCTCACTTTTGTTTGATTGTTGACCATAATAAAAAAAAGATTTTTTTTATCATCTTTTTAGTCGCTTTCAATTCCTAGGATTGTATTGCATATAATAGTAGGAATTTACCAAAGTGATTTGAGCATCTTGATTGGTACACACTTGAAAATATTCTTATGGGCAAAACCCCCTAATAAAGATAAGGTGAGGGATTTCATCACCCTTTCCTTAGCCCACAAATCATTAATTACTCACTACACAAACCCAAGCCTCTTAAAATTCATTAGTTGTTGGCTCCTAAGGACTCGAGCTCATTAAGGAACAAGGAATACCTAAGTGAACCAGTTCAAGTTTTTTTGATTAGTTGGTATCTAAGGTATGGTTTAGGGGTTGCGTAAAGCGCTCCGTAAGGAACGAGGTACTTAATTGATCTTTGATCTCCCTCTAGTAATTTCATTACCTAGCTAACTAACTAAGTAAAACTTTGATCTTTTCACTTAAGGAGTTTTTAGTTAGGAGTTGGTCTAGCTGAGTTAGGCTTAACCCTAAGTTTAGAGTGATTGAAAAGTGATTGTTTTTTATTTTTTTTACATTTTCCTTTTTCTCCTTTTCTTCTCATAATCTTTAAAAAAACTAACTTTTATTTTTCTTAAAAAATTATAAAAAGAAATTGTTTTTGTGTATGCAAACTTGGATTAGGGATAATACCAATCATTTAATTCGTCTTGAACCAATTGAAGAAATGGCTAATCAACCTGTTCTTCAAGACATGTGTTACCCCACTAGGAATGCAATCCCTTCTTGCATTAAGCTCTCTGAATCAAATGGAACAACTTTTGAGCTTCGACCATACTACATAAAATACTTCCAGAATTTCTCGAAAATGAAACTGAAGACGCTTATATTTTTATCACAGAATTTGAGGAAGTATGTCTTATGATCAAAATTAGAGAATTATTTGATGATGTGATCAAACTCAGATTCATTCCATTTGCTCTCAAAGACAAGGCAAAAAATGGATGTATAGCTTACCTACAAATTCCATCTCAACTTAGGATGAATTTGTCACCGTGTTTCCTAAGAAATTTTTTCCAATTCATAAAACGATTAAGCATAGAAACAACATTCAAAATTTTAAAATTATCTCAGGAGAATCTTTCTGGAAGTATTTTGACTGATTCAAGGATCTTCTTATCCAATGTCCTCACCATGGTCTCGAGAAATGACGATTATGCTAAATCATCTATGAAGGATTGGATTATTTTTCAAAAACTTCCTTAGAGTCAATGTATCAAGGGTATTTCATGAAGAAAAATATCGACAAAGCTTGGGAATTTTTAGAGTCTATCTGAGAAAACATGTAGTGGGAACACTGTGATGGCAGAATTTCATTAGTTCTCCAACCCAAGTATAATGGTCTTTCCTTAGAATCGAACATAGCATTTGAAGGTAAGATGGCTACAATCATGTGCAGGTTAGAAGCCCTAGAAATCAAAGAAAGATCCCTAACTCAAATGAATCAAGTTTCTACCTCAGGTTGTCACAATGTCTTTCATCATCCCATGTTTCAGAAGAATGTTCTCTCTTAGGAAACAATCAACCACTAGGACAGGTTAACGCTGCATTCCAGCATCCTGTGAATGATCCATTTTCTCTAACCTACAACACAGGTTGGAGAAATCACCGTAATTTTGCATGGAATCAAGAAAATATCTCCGGAAATCAAAATTTCATTCCCACTTTAAACAAACAATTTTCTAGGGGAAACACAGTTCTTTTTAGTTCTTAACCAAACTTTCAACAACCTAATCTGCCATATCAAAACCAGTCTCCTTATCATCAAGCTATAACTCACACTTCTCCCAACTCAAACCATGATAAATGTCTTAATTTCCTAGAAAAGGGTTTGGAAACCATAATTATGGCCTCTATTAAAACCATAAATATGTTGACTCAAATATCAAGCACTTTGAACTCCTTCATGTAATCAACTGGACAAATACTCAACTCCAACACTCAAGCCATAGCTAGATTAGAAACCCAACTTAGTCAACTAGCTAGTGCCGTGAGTGAAAGAGAGAAAGGAAAATTTCTGAGTCCGCCCGTGGTCAACCTTAAGGACACATGATTTAGTTCATACTATGAAGCTTAAGTGAATGCAATCCATTCACTACGGTCAGGGAAACAGGTCGATAACCAATTGAGAACACCTCCAAGTCAAGCTCTTGATCGAGAACAAATTTCTTCTCCTTTTGATGACTCTATTCAACAATCACCCCTCTCAGATGACCAAGAACCCAAACCCGAACCTGAGCCTACTATTGATATGTTTAGACCAGTTGCTCCTCTCAGGCCTAGGAAACACTCCTCTCAGGAGGAGAAGATCGTAGAAACTTTCAAACATGTTAAGGTCAACATTCTACTCTTAGATGTAATTGAACAAATCCTATATTATGCTAAAATTTTAAAAGAACTATGCACTAAGAAGAGAAGAATAAATATTCTGAAGAAAGTCTTTTTAGCTGCCAATATTAGTGATATTCTCTCAAAGCTAATACCTTTGAAACGTAAAGATCCAGGTTCTCCCATCATTTCATGTGTCATTGGTAATACTCACATTGATAAGGATCTTTTAGATTTGGGGGCTAGTATCAATTTGTTTTCTTATTCATTCTACCAGTAACTAAGTGTAGGTGAACAAAAACTAACCCGATGCACCTTATAGTTTAGCTGATAGATCTGTCAAGGTCCACATTGTGAGATAGAGGATGTTCTGATTAAGGTTGAAGATTTTATTTTTTAGTGGATTTTGTAGTCTTGGAAAAACAACCTGTTTCCAATCCTAAAGGACAGATACCTATCATCTTAGGACGATCATTCTTAGCCATTTCCAATGCTATCATCAACTGTAGAGCTGGTCAAATGAAGCTGTCCTTTGGGAATTTAACTGTTGATATTAACATTTTCAATCCAGGGAACCAACCGAATAATCAACCTCTAGAAATAAATTACATTCAGGAAAGTCTAGAAGAAGAAGAAGATGATGAGTCAGATCCAAGTTTTGAGGAAATTTTTGGTGAGGAGCTGAAATTATTAGAAAAATCAGATTAGGTTTTGCAGAATAAGGACACTGTGTCAAATTCATGCTTCTTGAACACAAAATTTGAAGAACTATTTCTTGATGAACTTAGATTCTTAGAAAATAAACAACAACCAAATTTTTATACCTCAACCATAAATCTTGGATTTGAGGAAATTGTAAAAAAGGTATTGGTTGTTAGAAGACAAACATTCCCAAATCAAGAATCTAAGTTCAATAAGAAATTCAAAATGCATAACACCAACCTCACCTTGCTTCAAAAATCATTGAATACCTTGGAATGTTTGGAATTTGAATTTATTTTAAATCCAAGGGAGATTCTTCAGCAAAAAGGTAGGATTCAATGTATAATTTGAGCTTTTCATGTTGAACCCTTCATTCTACATTCTTTGTTTTGTTTTGTCTCATAATAATAAAAAGAATTTATTCTTATCTTTTTTTAGAGTTTCTTGTTCTTTTATAGTAAAAAAAGGAAAAAAAAAAGAAAAAAAGAGAAAAGAAATAAAAAGAATAAATTGAAAAAAATGATAAAAAAGAGAATAAAATTTTGATTTCATCCACCTCACACCAAAGGTAATTGCAGATTTTTTTAGGTCAGCCGACCAAAGTAAGTGCTTTATTTCTTATCTGTTTTATTTTATGTTTGTATTGAGAACAATGCAAAATTTAGGTGTGGGGATGGGAAGTAGCTATTTTTTCCTCTTTATTTTACCTTTTTGTTGCATTTTATTATCATAAATTTTTTTCTTTCTTCTACTTTCTCTTCTTTCCTTTAAAAAAAATCACAAAAATATTATTACTTGCCAAATTAATAGAGTTAAGTAATAATTGATCTATTTGATAAATTTTAAATTTTCTAATCCTCGGTTAGTGATATACTTAAGTTCACCTTTTATGATAACGCTAAATAAATTTCATAAGAAATGATTTTTAAAGTAGTATACTTCTTAGACTTTTAATTAAAATAATAAAATTTTGACATACTTAGCTTAAAGTTGAAAATAAATTTTTGAGCTATCTTAATTTACATATTTTTCAGAATATGTATATATATATAGCTCTAAAATTTATTTTCAACTTTAAGCTAAATATATCAATATATATATATATATGTATTTATATATAAACTAACTTTGTAGAAGAAGAGTGCGAAAAATGGGCACAAAAAACTCTTGAATTCAATGTGATTCTATCTTATAAAACCTAAGTTGGCCGAGTAATTAAGCACAATGAGTATTTTCATACTTAATGGCCTAAGTCCAATTGGGTTGGGATTCATTGGCCCAAAACTTGTTAAATAGTCACTTAGAAAGCCTGATAAAGTAGAAAAAATTCACCAAAGAATAAAGAATGAAAAATATATATACTAATAATATTTTATATATATATATAATTATATTTGTATATATGGTCCTGAAAAATGATTTTTGATTAAGAGACTTAAAAATTATTTAAAAAAAAGAGTTAGCATGTTCTTTTCAAAACTTTTAAATTAAATTTCTAAGTTTAACTTGGTTTTGTGTTACAATAATAAAAAGATTTTCTAGGAGGTTTACTTTAGAGTTATATATATAAATATTTTCTTGAGTAATAGCTAGCTTCAATTAAAATGTCTAAATATATCAAGCAAAATTAGTTATATATTGACTTCTTTAAATTAGCAAGTTGACCGAATTTTATGGGTATATTCACTACTAACCCTCACGAGACTACAACTCATCCTCTAGGGTAATCTAGGGGTTTAAAAGCTTGTTGATACGCTAAATACAACCGTGATTCCTGCAAAGTGAGTTAGCATTTTTGATTTCTTTCTTTGCTAGAGGACTAAAAATTTTTTAGGTATGGGGGCCTTTGATAATCATATTTATTACAATGTTATACCATTATTATCTATTTTACATGAATATGTATACCACTAATAAATATTGTTTTTATCTTAAATTCCCCAACGTTCTCATTTTGTAACCTTTTATTGAAGCCCAGAATCAAGCTAAGTAGCCTATAGAAGTTGAAGAAAATAAAAAAATCCAATATGAATAAAATCATATTCAATATGGTTGATCACAAATAAATAGCAATATCTCCCAATCTGGAAGGCGGAATTTAACATATAATATATAAAAATCACCTATCTTGACGAGACGAAGCCATCTGTGAAGTCATAATTTGGATACAATAAAATCGATAAGGCATCGATGGGGGCATCGATGCTAGCATTGATACTAGCTTCGATGCCTGCATCAAAACAGTTTTCCTGAAGCGAGATTAATGGTTGATTTTGAGTGGCTTGGGGCTCAAGTCTAATCCAAGGGATCTTATTCATTGCTCTAGGCTATAAATAAGGGTAGAGAGTGATGGGTTGAGGGTGTGAAAAATTTTATAACTCCATTTGGCGAGGATGATTACTCTTAATTGAGAAGATCTTCCAAAATTGTAACTTTTTATTACAATTAATAAAAGCTAATTTTCACCTCTTCATATTTTTCTTTTCTTCTCTTTATTTGATGATGAAGATAAAGATGGAGATGAAGATGAAGATCAAGATGGAGGTTTGCTTTCGCCTTGAGACTAGAACCCTCTCGGGATGTAAATTTTCTCTTTGTTAATATTTTTATCTTTTTGCTTTATTTTCTTGTTAAATAGCCAAAAGGCTAGAACCCTATTACCTTAGATTTATTTTCATGCTTATATAGTAGATTTACTTTCATTTTTTCACATTAAATTCTTGTAATTTATTTTGTAATTTAGTTCTTGTAATTTATTTTTTACTTTAGATTTTTATTTTCTTATACTATTCTCCTTGAGGCTAGGACCCTCTTGGGATTAGTTTTTATTTTGTTTAATTTTTATTTTTTTGATTCACCTTAAGGCTAGAACCCTCTAGGGAATTGTGTTTTCTTTTAATGTGGAATTAATGCTCGTAGGATTCTAAAAATTGAATGAAACTAGCTTTATTTCTTTTATAATTTGTTAATCATTCTCTTATTTATAAAATGTTCATGTTTAGGATATTCAACTAAAGAACTAATTGGTATAAGAAATTCTAGAATCACTATTTAATTGTTATTCTTTTCATGAGTAATAATTTTATTTGGATAATAATTTTATAGGTTATACTTTGCTCGAGTGGTTTGATAATCTATACTTAATAAATCTGAAGTAGAATATAATAAAAAGAGAATGATTCACATTTTATAAGTGTGATTAGCTAGTGGATTTAATTCTAAATTTTCATATCTTTAAAATTGAATCCTCTATCTTTTACTTTCTTATTTTTTTGTCCTTTAATTCTTGATTTTTCTTTTATTGGTCTTGATTTTATTTCTTTCATCTTTCTTTCTTTACTTTTTGATTACATTGATTCTTTTTATCACATCTACTCTTTATCTATCCATTCTCAATCTCATTTTGTTTTTATTCACATGCAATCGCTCTCTCCATCTCTCCATAATCACATTCATCACTCCTAATTGTCATGCACACAACATTAGAATCGATTCTAATTATTTTTTACAAACACCTTCCTCGTGGGATCGATAACTTTTTATACTATAACTTGATTGGTTATGTACTTACAATTTTTAGACATCATTTATGCCTCGTCACATATATGTAACTAAAATACACAACAGAAATATAAACGAAAGAGTAAATTAGTAATAATATACCATGAGCTTATCCCATATTTTTATGAAGGCTGGCCATGGAAGCTCATAATAGGCGTAATGACCATGAATTTTCGACATTGGATTAAATAAATTTTTTTATATTTAAATATTAATTTTTTTTCAAAAGACTATTTGTATTTTCTCGATTTTCTAGAATTTTTTATGATTTAAAAATCCAGATTATATTTCTTTTAATAATTTTACTATTATAAATTAAATTGTTAAACTAATACTTGATTATTTATTTTTGTTATTATTATATTGATTTTTATTAGAATATTTCATTCTCTCGTATTTTTCCTATATTTTCTGTATTGTTTCCTTATTTTTTAGTTTATTTTTTTATTTAAACCCAAACCCTAATCCCTTTCTCTCTCTCACACACACACACACACACACACACACACACACACATATATATATATATATATATATATATATATATATATATATATATATATCAGTTTATATTTTAATTTTTCTTTTCTCTCTCTTTTCCTTCCAGCCCCACCACCACCCTCCTCATCTTTTTCTTCTCTCCCTCTTCCTCCTCCGACGCCCCGCACGCTGCTCGACCGCCCCACCTCGTCGCCACACCGCCACCGACCACCGCGTCCCCATCCCCTTCTCCAACTCCTTTGTCCAAGCCCAAGCCCGGACCCCCACCTCCTCAGTCAGATCCACCTGCTGACGACATCCTCAGCCCCTTATCAGCCTCGCCGCTGCCACCTCATCTTCGTCCCCTTCTCGCCACCAACGGCGACGAGATCAGCCTCAACTGCCTGACCCCTCGACCCACAGCCCCGGGCTCCTTCCTTACCTGACCACCGATAGCCACCCCTCGAACCAGATCAGCTCCACCACTAGCCTTGGACCAGATCACCTTCCCTCAGCGCGACTCCCCCAAGACGCCGCTCTTCCCGCCAACAGTAGCTCCACCACCTCTCTCCTCTTCCCTTGTACCGCTACCACCCAACTCCCAGATTCGAGCCCTATCCAGCCCCGACCGCATCGTCACCTCAACCCCACTCACACCCTCCTCTATTCCTCCCTCTCACTGTCCAGCAGCCTGACGTCGTGTTGCGCCCTAGGCCAACCTCCAATAGCAACGCCGCTCTCCGACCTCCTACCCGAGCTCGCCGACTCCCTCTCGTCCTCCTTCCACTCTTGCAACAACAACGGTGTTGCCGCATTAGCTCTTCATACCCGTCGTACAGTAGCTCCGCTCAGTGCATTCGCCTCGTCCACAGGCCCTTGGCCTCGTAGGCAAGATCCCGTTACTCATTGACTCGTCTTTATAATTTTTGATATAGTGTTAATTAAGTACGTGCATAGATTAGTTGTAATATGAATATTGTGACAACCTGCGTGGGATTATTGATGAATGATATTAAATAATAAGAAATATTTTAAAAAATAGAAATGGTTACTGATCATCCAGAAAAGAAAAAGAAAGAGAATATTTTTAAATAGTATTTTTATAATAATTACCATGAGAAATAATTTAAAGGAACTTATTTTACAAAAGAATTATTTATTTTGAATTAATTTAGTTTATCATCGTGTGATTAATGGTTGTTGACCACGATATTTTATGTGCAAATCATTTGTTGATTTCATGTTTCTTGTTTTAGTTACGTGATATACCATGTTCTAATTTCATAGAATTAGTTGCATTCATTATTCCATCTTGTGATTGAGAACATTTATAGTTCATGACTTAGGGACCTCATGCGTCATGAACAGACTTAGTGACATGTGTGGGTGCGTGGATTGAATTTAGATGGTGAACCCGAGATCTATTATAAGTCGTGTTTGTTGACTTAGAGAAACAAGAAGAGTTAGGATGAAAAAGTCTTGGTTCATGTGATCGGATATGGCTATTGATAGATCTTCCAAACTCGCACCGATGAAAATCGTGTAGTCACTGGGGTTGGTTTGTTTGGTCAAAGTAAAAATCGTGTAGTCACTTTAGTCAGTGAAAATCGTGTAGTCACCTGAGTTTTTCTTGAGTTCGGACCAGGCCGAAATCAAATTGCGTATAGTCCTTTGACTGATATCGTGTAGTGGCATTGGATGCACGTAGAGGATTTGTGAACAGTCAATTATCCGAGAATATAAAGTTTTACCTATTTGAGATGTGGACCATTGAGTTATTATAGGATGGTTAGTAGTATGACCCCATTCTTGGATGAGTTGGATTTTTCTCCTTACTATTATAATCTAGTAGTGATTTGCATCTAGTTGTTAGAATTACAGTTGCATACTTCTATTTTTATTATTGATGTTTTTGTATTATTCGTTCGACCATTTCTATTTCTCTCTGTAGGATCTTGCCGTGTACAGGAGCCGGACTGCCTCATTCTGGAATCGTACAGGAGCCAGAGGATTCTCGGCAGGAGTACCTTGCAGACGAAGCAGAAGAACAAGTTGGAGCTTAGCTATTTCCTTAGTTATTTGATGGTCCTTAGTTTTTTTTTTGCAGTACTTCCTTTCTATTCCTATTGAACAATCTATTTTCTTATTTCTTTATTATTTATTTGGACTGTTTTGTAATAAGGGTATGTTTGATCCAAACTCTATGTCTCGGATGATATTCTATTTATGATATGTCTCTTTTCCATTCTGAGTTGTTTATTATATTCTTGCTATGTGTGATTGGGGACCTGTGACTTTGTGTTTTATATTGCTTGACACTTAGTGTATTAGATTGAGTAGAAATGGTCTAGTATTTATTTCTCCTCAGTCTAAACGTCACAGACTTATTCAC
>BQKN01000146.1:705194-727034 GCA_022839385.1 Asparagus kiusianus | reverse complement strand
TATATATATATATATAAGTTTATAATTTATTTTTTATTTTCTCTCACTTTCTCCCTCTCTCTCGTTTCCTTCCAGCCCCGCCGCCACCCTCCTCATCCTCTTCTTCTCTCCCTCTTCCTCCTTCGACGCCCCACACGCCGCTCGACTGCCCCACCTTCGCTGCGCCGCCACCGACCACCGCGTCCCCATCCTCTTCTCCAACTCCTCCGTCCAAGCCCAAGCCCCGACCCTCGCCTCCTCAGGAAGATCCATCAGCCGACAACATCCTCAGCCCCTCATCAGCCTCACCGCTGCCACCTCGTCTCTGTCCCCTTCTTGTCACTGATGCCGACTAGATCAGCCTCAACCACCTTTAATTAAAGTTAAAATGTTAGTCCAAGTCTCAAAATCAGACATTTCAAGTGTGATATTCTGCGGATAGAAGTTGTTTTGCCAAACATCATCAAATGAATCAGTAGGTTCATTGCTATTATCTTCTTTTGATCTCATCTGCGTCTTTGTTATCATTAGGAAGAACAACAAACATGATAAACCCATAATGATCCAAAGCAACCCAGTCAGTTGCAACCTTAGGATCTTTTAGAAAGAAACACTGATCTACTTGTTCTACAAAGATGATTCTCATCTAGATAAACTTCTTTATAAAGATTAACAAGTATAAACCCATAATGATCCAATCACGGCTTTGCTGTGGACCACCGAATTTTAAACATCATGTAACTACATTACCTTTCTTTACCATATCCATAAAATATCTTTCAATTGCCTATAATATCATATGTCAGCTTCAACAGGATTTTGATCTCTTGTGTGTGAGAAACAATCTTAAGCAAAGGATCCCATGACACTATAGTTCTAGGATACCCTATTCTCATTATTTTCTAGTGTTCTAAATTTATATCCATTAACGCGGTATTCTTTGTATTGTCTTACTTTGCAGTAAGGACGTTGTGTGTGAATCTGATTTTCTTCTAATGTTGATACCGTCGAGAAGCACTTTTTTGATCTAAACCAAACTTGCATCAATCACATTTAATAGTTTAACTTAGACTATAAAATATTTAGAAAATTAAAATTTAAAAATACTTACTTCATTCCTAACCCAATCCGAGAAATCCTTCCTAAGTTTTTTTATTATCATGTGCTGCTTTTCTACTAGTTATTTCATTCTTCAGGTTCTGTAGATGTCGTCTAGTATTAACATAAATAGAGATTAGATTAGAAAATTAAAATTAAGTAGTTTTAAAAAATTTCATATTATAAATTTTATGTTAGCTTCGATAGACGTCGAACATTTTAAGATTTTCTAGTATAATTATATGAGCCTGATCCAACTTAGATCTAGGATAAACAACAATTTTTATTCTCCTTCGTCAGGGCTTGATGTGTTGTTTTTCACTATGCATGTCACAAGATACAAATTGAAGGCATTCATTGGCTATATAACTTTCAGCAATCAAAACCTTTGGATGAGATCGATTACGCACGAGGCTTTTCATGAAACCTGAATATCTATAAAATGAAAAGAATACTATTAAAAACGGTGTTTAGATTTAAAAACTACATATATGTTTAATAAAGTTAATGAAATGTCTGACCTTTTAATCAAATACATCCAACAGTATATTATCGGTCCTACAATAATAGCCTCACTTGCTAGATGTAGTGTAAGATGGACCCTTACCATAAAAAATGGAGGAAATATGTGACGCCCATGTTTTCATACATGGCTGCAGTACAAGGTGAACCCAATGATGTCAAACCTGCCATGCACCCACAATATGCATAAACATGTTTCACCAATCACGGTTATATCCTCTAGTGGAATCAAATAAAAGTGTAGGTACAAAACAGGCAAAATAAGGAAATAAATGCATAGACATGATGTAGGAAGATATATCTCATACAAAAATCATGTCTCAATGGAATATCTGTATACAACAAAAATAATGAAACTGTCTCCTCATGAATCAATTAAACATCGTACTAAGGCACACTTCCTTTACAATATAAAAATAAAACTCTCCGAGCAACTATGTAAGAACTCCGTCGTCCTGCAACTCTCCGAGCCTCAGCACTACCTAAAAGGAAGTTTAAAATAAAAAGAACAACAACAAGAGTGTCAGAGTGCTAAAGCAAGATTACCTCCATCCGCCCCCAGGGGAAGGGCTACTAGATGAAGTAAAGGTTCTATCTATTATACATAGTCTACCTATATTATTTTTCCCATATCTAATTAAATTAATATTTAGAAACCTACAACACGAGACGTAGTATGTCGAGCAAAATAATTGTAGATACCTAAACAATATCACAAACTAATGAGTTCAACAATTAGAAATTTACAACACGAGATTAGTACGTCGAGTGAAATAATCCAAACAAGGAAATCCTCATGTATATGCCATATGTCTCAAATTGTGAATCGCTAACCATTGATCCCAACTAACAAGTAAAGAAAACAGTAAAGAAATATAAAGATATTATTACATCGTATTTATAATATCTTCCATAATCACTGGGAAGATAAAATAAATACCGACATATAATCCCATATACTTTTAAGAGAAAATATCTTGGTCATATATCTCAAAGATGAGTTAAACTCATAACTGACATCCGCCTAAAACTTAGGCTATAAATCAACAGTCTCAAAGTCACGAACTGCCCTGTAGGTATCCTGAACTATGTACATGGCTCATTAGTCTCATCGTGATCTCAACATGTAGCCTGAGTGCGGGACGGCCTACCACATAGGTATCCAAATAGATGGCTCACAATCACTATAAATAGACAGCTTACCAGCCTCATCGCACACTCGTGCAGACAGATTGCTATACAAAGCATCCAAACACAACTCAATGACCAGTACATATGGAATATCGGCACGCTACCTCATGTATCACAGAACTGAGCTCATCAACGATATCCATCTTATACATAAACTGTGTATATCTGGTATATCAACATACTATCCCATATAATACTAAGTTGTGCTTATTAACGATATCCAACGAGTGTATGAACAAACACTACTCTATTATAAATAACTCAACTCTTATCAAAACCCCCTTTGGATTCCTCATGTGTGTGCAACGCACTGTACTAGTGTATGTGTGAATGTACATGTACAAAAGTGTTGTTCAAATCCTACGAACATGTCTCAAAATAGTGCAAAAATAAAACTCATGAAATATAGAAAAATGCCCGTAATCGACTTGTAGCAAGTCGACTCATAAGTTGACTTAGTCGACTTTTAGGTTGATGTTTCGATGTTTTCTGCGATATTTCTCAAACAAAACTCGTTCTGTTTAACATGGAACATAGGAATCAGGTTATAAACATGTACAACTAATTAATAGAGATCAGATTACATGATTTAGCATTTTTATTAAAACTAATTAGGGTGAGTGACATGATTATACAAGATTTTCAATAAAGACATGAAATATCACATGATTTCCATAGCATGATCATTTATAAGTATGAATAGAGATATAAAATTCGTTTAAACATGTCTAAGTTATTTAGGTATCACAACGTAGGGGTTAAGTATAATTAATTAGCATGAAAAGATAATTAAACATCAAACTAGGGTTATTACATAAGTTAAGCATGTTTAAAAGATTTAAAATGAAAATAATTGAAACCCAAAAGATCATGATCATTATTCTATCATAAATAGCAAGAAAAGATTACTGATCTAGCATTGATTTAAGATTTAATATCAAAAATCTGACTTTTAACACCACATGTTAAGATTAAAGCATGAAAACATGTATTCAACATCATATCAAACATCTAAACTAGTTATTTAACTATAGGAATGGGTTTGGACGAAGATAATCTTGGCTCACGTTTTTGTTGATCCTTCCAACACTCGTAAAAGACCTCTTCCTTCTGTACAAATACAAATCTCACCTTCCTCTTGGTGAATCCTTCACCAAACTCTTTCAAAAACTCAAAAACTTGAACTAGGGTTTTAGAGGAGGGGTGGCTGCTATATTCTTACAAAAAAGTGCAGCAAAATAGGGTTTAATCAGTATATATAAGCCTAGAATCGAAACAACATAGATACAACCTGAAAACCTGAAAGAAAACTGGAAACAGTCCATAAGTCGACTTATAAGTTGACTTGGTGTAAGTCGACTTATAAGTCGGCTTATCAGGAAAAATCTGTGTGTCCATGACTTTGTTGTTTTGGCTGTAACTTTCACATCCAAACCCAGAAAGAGGTAATTTAAGATGTTTTGGAAAGTTATTGAAGAGACCTACAATGTTTGTCTTTTGAGTTTTCCCAAATTCAAATTATATCTATGTATAAAACATAAATACTCTTAACTAATCGTTTTTCCAGATTCAAGCTCGTGCATGTCGTGCATGATTTCACTCCTATATTCATATATATACATTGGATTGATCTCAAATCAATCTCTAGCATACTAAAACATCAAAATATGCTATTTATTACCATATAACATATTTATTATTATTATTCACATAATATTCAAATTTTACGGGGTTTTACATTCTTCCACTTTTAAAAAAATTTCATCCCTAAAATTCCGCAATCGTATCTTAGGGATTAATAATATGAGAAAAGCACCAAGCGGGGATAATACATACAAGAAAACCCTCCCGTACACATCTCATACCATTAATCCTTAGATATGAAACATAGCAATATCTACACTTAACCATCTAGAATACGAATACTCCCACTTAACTCCTAACTAAGCGAAACAAGTACGTCGGGCAAAAAATCCAAACAAGGAACCCCCCATATATATACTATGTTTTTTGAATGATTAGGAGTTAAGTGTTAATACCCTCATTCTAGCATTAAATACAAATATAACAATACGGATAATCATGAACACCAATCAAAATCAATCAATTTATCTGCTCAAACAGGTGCGGGTAGTCGCGACGCATAACATCTTTGCACTCCCTCCAGAATCCTCCTTGATATCTATACTTAATAATCTAGAATGTAAATACTCCCACTTAACTCCTAACTAAATAGAACTAGTACGTTGGGCAAAAAATCCAAATAAAAAACCTCCCATATATATACCATGTATTCCGAATAATTAGGAGCTAAGCACTATTCTAGCGTTAAGTATAGATATGAGCATGTAGATAATCATAAAAATAGGTGAATCATATCCAAACAATTTACTTGCTCAAATAGGTGCAAGTCTTCGTGATGCATATCCTCAGCTCCTTTCCGATTCTATTGAACTTTAACTAAAGGAATCACTTTGTTTCTAAGTCTTTTGTCCTCATTGGCAAGAATACACACATGAATTTCAATAATAGTCATATCATCAAGAATCTTAACCTCTGGCGTGTCTAACACTCGTTGTTGCTCTTTGTCATATAGATGCTTCTTAAGCATCGAAATATGGAAGACATCATATATACTCGACATTGATGCTGGAAGATCTAGCTAATATAAAATGGCTTCAATGCGTTCCACTATCCTAAACAGACCGATATACCTCGAGGCAAGCTTTTCCCAATCTACCAAAATATTGAATTCCCTTGATTGGCGATATTTTCAACAATACATAGTTCCTAAGCTAGAACGCCAATGGTCTTCGTCTCTGATCTGCATAACTCTTCTGACGCCTCTGTCATGCAAAATGCTCTCCCGAATTATTGCTACTTCTTTTGTAGTCTGTCTCACTAACTCTGGTCCAAACAATAGGCTATTCTCTGATTATGCCCTGCAAATAGGTAATCAACAAGGCCTCCTGTACAACGTCTCATATGGTGTCATACAAATTGTCACTTGGTAATTATTGTTATAAGCGAATTCAATCAATGGGATGTGGTCCTCCCAGCTACCCTAGAAATCTATAACACAAGCCCATAATATATCCTCCAATACTTGGTTGACTCTCTCTATTTGTCTATCTATCTGTGGGTGAAAACCACTAGAATACGACAACTGGCTACCGAAAGAGTTTTGGAAGCTCCTCCAAAAGTACAAAGTGAAAACCGAGCATCGGTCTGATATAATTGTCTCTGGAACTCCATGTAATCTCACTATCTCCTGGATGAATATCCTCGCATACATCTCTGTTGTGTACGTCGTCTTGATCAACAGAATGAAATGTGCTGACTTTATCAACTAATCAACTATTACCCAAACTGAATCGTTTCTCTTCTTCGATCTTGGCAAATCCTATAATAAAATCCATGGAAATATCTACCCACTTCCACTTCGGAATAGGTAAAGGCTGTAAAGTTCTTGTCGGTCTCTAATATTCTGCCTTCATTTACTGGTAGCCACATACTCTAATCTCCCTATACATGCTACTCTACCAAAAATGTCTTTTCAGGTCCTTGTACATTTTAGTTGTGCCTGGATGCATTGTGTACCTTGTACAATACATCTTATCAAATAAGTCCTTCTTCAACTGCGGATCACTCGGCATCACTTACCGGCCCTTCATTCGATGTCCTCCATCTGCTCTAACGGTCCAATCAGCCTTTGGCTCTTTGGAGATCTCCTCTCTTCGAGTTTAAATCCAAGAGTCCTCTAGCTGAGCTCTGACCACTTTATTACTCAAACATGGCTACTCAGACAAAGCTCCTAAAAATGCGCTGCCTCTGCTAATCTCCGGTCTAAAATAAAATTGGCTAAGGTTGTGAAGATCTCGATATAACGAGCACCTCAAAGCTGTAATGATGATGACGCTTCCTACTTAATACATCTGCTGCAATATTAGCCTTCCCCGAATGATACTGAATCGCAAACTCGAAGTCTTTGATAAACTCAACCTATCATCGATGTCTCTGATTTAGCTCTTTCTGAGAGAAAAGATACTTTAAACTCTGATGATCTGTGAAAAGCTCGAACTACACGCCATACAGAAAATGTCTCCATGTCTTTAGTGCAAAGACCACTGCTACAAAATTCAAGTCGTGCATGGGATAATAATGCTCATTTTATCAGCTACCATGATATATATGCCACTACTCTCTGGGTCTGCATCAAAGCACCTCCTAGACCCGATAACGACATATCTGTATAGACTACAAAGGTCCTGTCACTGCTCGGAATAATCAATACCGATGCTGTAGTCAACTTAGCCTTTAGCGTCTCAAAGGCCTCCAGGCACTCTGTGCCATCATGTAAGCGACGTCGCAATCTTTGAGAAATCCTGAATAAACTTCTTGTAATAGCCTACTAAACCTAAGAAACTACGGATCTCTGAAGTTGTCTTTGGTGGCTTCCAATTATGTACTACCTCCACCTTTGCTGGGTCTACTACAATACCATCCTTGCTGATAACATAGCCCAAAAATATGACTTTAGAAAGCTAAAACTTGCATTTGTTGAACTTAGCATATAACTGATACTCCTGCAAGGTCTGCAATGCCAATCAAAGATGTTGCTCATGCTCTGCCTCTGATCTCGGATATATAATAATATCATCGATGAATATGATCATGAATTTGTCCAAATATGGATGGAAAACCCGGCTCATCAAATCCATGAATATATCGGGTGCATAGGTCAGCCCAAATGGCATTATAAGGAACTCAAAGGACCCATATCGAGTCAGAAAGGTGTTCTTAGGAATATCCATCTCTCAAACTCATAACTTATGATAGACAGAACGAAGATAAATCTTAGAAAAATATTACACTCCCTATAGTTGGTCAAACAAGTCATCAATCCTCGGTAGTGGGTATCGGTTCTAGATAGTGACATTGTTCAACTCATGATAATCTATACAAAGGAGCATACTAGCTACCATCCTTCTTCTTCACGAAGAGAACCATCGATCCCCATGGAGAATGACTCCGACGAATAAAACCCTAAGATAATAACTCATCTAACTGGGTCTGTAACTCCCTCATGTTAGCAGGTGCTATACAATATGGTGCTCGAGATATCGGTGTTGTGCCCGGCAGAAACTTAACCTCTCTCATTGGAGGTAAACCTGGTATGTCCTAAAAGACATCCTGATACTCTGAGATCACTCGCGCCTCGCTCAACTCGGCACCTTGATTCTGTATCATCACCTCCTCGAAGTATGCCAGAAGTAACTCCACAAACTTGTTTCCCTGTGAGATCGCTACTATCAACTCAGACCTATCGGACGCTCGCAAGTTGACTGTTTTAGAAAAACAATCGATACTAACATGGTAGGATGAGAGCCAATTCATACCGAGAATGACTTCAAACTCTGGCATTCGAAAAACGATTAGATCAAAAATGAACTCTAACTCATCTAGACTGATGATGCATCTCCTATAAATACTCTCAATAGGGATACCTCCCTTAAAGGAGTAGAGACGGATAACAAAAAGTCTAAGGGATGTGCAACTAGCTGAAACCTATCCATGAAGGTATGAGAGATAAAAGAATACGAAGCTCCTGAGTCGAACAAGATCCGAGCTGGAAAGGAATAATCACTAAGCTCCACTCCAACCATGATCACGCAGTACTACTGCATAAACTCTGTTGGTGGCTGGTGATTGCTATGCTACTGATGGTAGAATCTATGGAACTATCTATCCTTTAGGAATCTCCTGGATAGCGTGCATCTAGCCTACTAGCCCCTTGGTCCTCGGAATGGTAGTTGGTGCCTCAATCCTCTGCTACTAGTTGTAACCGTGACCCTACGACCGCTGATCTTGATCACTATTCTATTGGTAGTGATAAAAATCCTTACCTTGTTGCTAGGGTCATCCCGTTCTTACAAAAGGTTTCTTGTCCTTGTCTTGGTCTCCTAATAATCTTGGTTCCAAAGTTAACTCTTAGCATGTCTCCCTATCCCAATCGGGTTAGTTCTAGCTACTTATCAAAATAGTAGATGAAATCCTTCCATGAAATCGACATTCGCTGCTCCGGTGTAACTAAAATTGGTGCTATCCTCCGGCGTCGTCCTTTAAGCTGAATACAACTAATCTCCGCTTATGTACTGAGTCGACATTAAGCATATCTAAAAATAATTCCCACATATTCTTTTCACTTATAGGCTGCAAATGAATCTGATGTGCCCTGAAACTCTGGTGCTCTCATCTTCTAATATCTTTCTCATTCTTACAAAGCCAAACTTCCTACTCTGTGTCTCCATTAATAGTTAGTTGTGGTGATGGTGTAATCGTCGATATTGCCTCTTTAATAGGTACGACTAGTATGACTGGTGGTGGAACTTCAGAAAGAGTAATATGGCTCGTTACTCGCTCCTCGAGAGTTTCTTGTCTCTCCTCTACAATCGGCATTACCAAGTCGATCAAATACTGTAGAGCTTGTTGCGGCTCTGCCTCTACTTGCCCAGCTCTCCGAGTACGAGTTTTACCTCGACCACGTCCTCATCCCGATATTTATAATACCAAGAGGAGAGTCTCACAAATATATATAACATAACATATAACAGTAGGATAATCGTATCATATATCATTCACGCAATTACTTTTCAATCAAAGTATGATAGTCATAAAAAAAGTTTGTAAATTTTACAATATACATATATAACATCCTCACTCATTCTAGGAATCCTAGCGGACTCTATACATAAATCCTAGGAAACTCTATCCTAGCTCTATGACTCAATACAGGAAAGATCCTAAGGATGCTAGAACTAGAGCTCTGATACCAATTATGACGCCCATGTTTTCACACATGGCTACAGTCCAATGTGAACCTAGAGATTTCAAACCTACCATACACCCACATTGTGCATAAACACGTTTCACCAATCATAGTTATATCCTCTAGTAGAATTAAATAAAAGTGCAGGTATAAAATAGATAAAGTTAGGAAATAAATGCATAGACATGATGTAGGAAGATATATCACATACAGAAATCATGTCTCAACGGAATATCTGTATACAACAAAAATAATGAAACTGTCTCATCATGAATCAACTAAACATCGTACTAAAGCACATTTCATTTACAATATGAAAATAAAACTCTATTGTCTGAATAAGAACATAGTAATTACTATATAGCCTCTACTAATAAATCATATAACGGTAACTATGTAAGAACTCCATCATCCTGTGACTCTCCGAGCCTCGGCACTACCTGTAAGAAAGTTTAAAACAAAAAGAATAACAACAAGAGTGTTAGAGTGTTAAAGCAAGATTACCTCCATCCGCCCCTAAGGGTAGGGCTGCTAGATAAAGTGAAGGCTCTATCTATTAAGCATAGTCTACCTATATCATTTTTTCCGTATCTAATGGAATTAATATTTAAAAACCTACAACACGAGATGTAGTAAGTCAAGTGAAGTAATCCAAACAAGGAAACCGTCATGTATATACAATATGTTTCAAATTATAGATACCTAAATATTAACACCAAACTAGGAAAATACAAACTAATGAGATCAACAATTAGAAATTCACAACACAAAACTAGTACGTCGAACGAAATAATCCAAACAAGGAAACCCTTATATATACCATATGTCTCAAATTGTGAATCGCTAATCATTGATCCCAACTAACAAGTAAAGAAAACAGTAAAGAAATATAAAGATATCATTACATCGTATTTATAATATCTTCCACAATCACTAGGGAGATAAAATAAATACCAACATATAATCCCGAATACTTTCAAGAGTAAAGTATCTCGGTCATATATCTCAAAGATGAGTTGAACTCATAACTAACATCTGCCTAAAACTTAGGCTATAAATAAACAATCTCAAAGTCACAGACTACCCTGTAGGTATCCTGAACTGTATACATGGCTCATTAGTCTCATCACGATCTCAGCATGTAGCCTGAGTGTGGGATGACCTACCATATATGTATCCAAATAGATGGCTCACAATCATCATAAATAGACGGCTTACCAGAATCATCGCACACTCGTGCGGACGGACTACTATACAAAGCATCTAAACCCGAATCAATAGCCTGTACATATGGAATATCGACGCACTACCTCATGTAGCACTGAACTGGGCTCATCAACGATATCCATCTTATGCATAAACTATGTATATCTGGTATATCGACATACTATCCCATATAGTACCGAGTTGTGCCCATTAACGATATCGAACGAGTGTAGGAATAATCACTACTCTATTATAAACAACCCATCTCTTGTCAAATCCCCCTTTGGGTTACTCATGTGTGTGCAACGACACTGTACTGGTGTATGCGTGAATGTATGTATACAAAAGTGTGGTTCGAATCCTATGAACGCGCCTCAAAATAGTGCAAAAACAAAACTCATGAAATATAGAAATGCTCATAAGTCGACTTATGCTTGGTATAAGTCGACTTATGGCAAGTCAACTTATAAGTCAACTTAGTCGACTTCCAGGTTGATATTTCGATGTTTTCTGTGATATTTTTCAAACAAAACTCATTCTATTCAACATGGAACATAAGAACCAGGTTATAAACATGTGCAACTAATTAACAGAGATCAGATTACATGATTTAGCATTTGGATTAAAACTAATTAGGGTTAGTAACATTATTATACAAGATTTTCAATAAAGACATGAAATATCACATGATTTCCATAGCATGATCATTTGTAAGTAAGAACAGAGACATAAAATTCATTTAAACATGTTTAAATTATTTAGGTATCAAAAACCTAGGGTTTAAGCATGATTAATTAGCATAAAAATATAATTAAACATCAAACTAGGGTTATTACATAAGTTAAGCATGTTTAAAAGATTTAAATCAAAAATAATTGAAACCCTAAAGATCATGATCATTATTCTATCATAAACAGCAAGAAAAGATGAAGCACCTTTGTCTCCATGCCCTCAGTTGTGTCTTTGTTGGGAACAAAGATGAAGCACCTCATGTTCTTATGTGTCTTTGTTAGGAACAAGGGGAAATGATGAAGCACCTTTGCTATGTCTATCATAAATAGCAAGAAAAGATGAAGCACCTCATGTTCTTAGCTGTGTCTTTGTTGGGAACAAGGGAAAATGATGAAGCACCTTTGCTGCAATCTTAGTCTCCATGCCCTCACTTTCTGTTGCATTTAGTGATGAAGCGTGTGTACACTGTCTCCACCAAGAAATTCCATATGTTGGACATTTTTGAAGGTCTTTTTTGTCCTTTAGTAGATGATACAATCATTGGGACACACATTGATCCTATTATAATTAAGACTTAAAGTAGAAACAATCTTCTTAGCTGCACGAGTTGTTTCAAGTATGCTATCCTTTCCTTCCGGGATTACTATCAGCAACAAATAAAGAAGCATTTCAAAATATTCATTAGTCATTTTGTTAATTGTTTTAGTATGCAAGAGTCGCAACATAAATGAGAACTTGGAGAACTCAGTACAACCGTCATACAAGTCCTTTTCATTATCTTCTAATAGCTTCATTATTCGACTCAAATCCTTGAAAGTGAGCATATTTTCAAAACCTTCTAGATCTTCAAACTCTTCAGTATCGTTAGTTTCATCTTCGGTATCATCTTTGATTTCATCTTCGGTATCATATTTGGTAGGCTTGGCTAAGATATCATTGAACATTATTTCCATATCATCTATCCTACCATGATTTGATGCACATATATGCATATCCAATTCTTCTTTGATGTTGTCTTCCGCACGACATGACTAGTATTTATAACTCTCATCAAATCCTTAATTTGCTAAGTGCTTCGATGTATCACTACTATGTACCAACGTAAAATTTCTACATGTACAACAAGGGCAATACGTCACACCATTACTTAATTATTTAGATTCATCAAGGCAAATTGCATGAAATCCTCACATCCATCCTTATATCGATTGTCACAAAATCTTTGAACACAAGGAATAGCTATCCATGTCTTATCTAGAATTATTCTCATCTATATACTATGTAAAATTATTAGCTTCTCATTATAATATATACATGCATCCACTATATGCATTCATAATTTATGAAGACAAATAAAATTCTAAATTAAAAAACTTAGGTTGATCTAAATACTATAGCGGTTGTCAAAGAAAAGAATTATATCCTATTTAGAATATAATAGCACATACATCTATCTTTGTTAGCTTTGTGTATTTTCATATCTTGAAAATTTCGGCAACATCTGTCTGCTGTTCTTCGAGTACACTGTGCAGATTTTATTATGCTTAACAGCATTGGACAAAAATCTAGAATAACATACACTTATTGTACATAGAGAATAATGAGTAAGTATCGGCGAAACTTTCTAGAAATAAAAATGCATAAAGTATACAAAGATAGATGATGTACTACTATATTCCTAACATGTCCAAACTAGACAGATCCAATAATTATGATTTTAAATGCCCATCATCTTCTACTTATAACATAACGTACACTATCCTTTTTGGATAAAAAACATAGTTTCATACCCAAAATAAGTCATATATCTTATATTACAAGTCTAAACGATTGACAATAAATATTGCATGGGAGTCTAAGGATAATGTTATTTTTTTATTACCCTATGTTGGATATATAATGCATTATTGTGTTATTGTGATGCCCCTGTTTTCATACATGGCTATAGTCCAAAATAAACCTAGAGATGTCAAACCTACCATGCACCCACACTATGCAACAACAAGTTTTACCAATCATAGCAATATCCTCTAGTGGAATCAAAATAAAGTGCAAGTATAAAACAGGTAAAAGAAAGGAAATAACTACAATAGATATGATATAGAAAGAAGTATCTCATAAATAAATCATGTCTCAATGAACAACTTGGAATACATTTGATATCACAAATGAATAAATATATCTTGAAAAAACAACTAAAATCATACTAAAGCACACCGCCTTACACTATGAAATAAACTCTAACGTCTGAACAAAAATATAAAACTATGGTGGAGCATCTAATAAATCTCATGTAACAGCGACTATACAAGAACTCTATCATCGTACAACTCTCCAGTACTCCAAATTACCTAAAAAAATATTAGAAAAAAAGAGCAACAACAAGAGCATCAGAGCGCTATAGCAAGATTACCTCCATCCGCCCGGCTGCTAAATGGAGTGCAGGCTCTATTTATTAAGCATAGTCTACCTAGATTATTTTCTCCCGTATCTAATGGAATTAATATTTAGACACCTACAATACAAGACGTAGTACGTCGAGCAAAATAATACAAACAAGTAAGCCCTCATGTATATATCTTATGTCCCGAATTGTAAAAATCTAAACATTAATACCAAACTAAAGATAAACAATCTGAATGAAATCAACAACTAGAAATCCACAACACGAGATTAGTACGTTGAGCAAAATAATCCAAATATGAAAACCCTCATGTATATACCATATGTCTCAAATTGTGAATCGCTAAATATTGATCCCAACGAAGAAAATAAAGAAAATCAACAAAAGAAAGTAAAAACATTAATATAACGTATTCATAATATCTTCCACTAACACTGGGAAGATAGAATGAATATCGGCACAAATCCCATATACTTTCAAATGCAAAGTGCTCTGGGCCATATATTTCAGTAATGAGTCATATACATAACTGACATCCGCCAAAGACTTAGGCTATCAACAATCGTCTCAATGCAAAACTTTGGTAAGATTCTGATTCATTGCATCATCATGCGGGATGAACTACCCGGTCGATATTCTAACAGTGTATATGGCTCATTAGTCTCAACGCATCTCTATATGTAACACGAGTGCGGGACAGACTACCAAGTAGGCATCCTAGAAATATGGCTCACAAGCCTTATCGCACCCTAAAGTGGACGCACTGCTAGATAAAGTATCCAAACCCAACTCACTGGCTTGTATAAATGGAATATCGACGCACTACCTCCGTAGTACTGAACTGAGAAAATCAACGATATCCTGAATGTGTGTATAATATGTACTAAACTTTTTCTCAAAGTAATCGAGTCAAAACTCATCATAATTTCTTTTAGCATACCCATGTGTGTGCTACTATACTATTCATGAATTTACGTATAAAGAAGTGCTGCTCGAAACACGCAAACATATCTTAACAGATGCAAAATAAAAATTCAGGCAACAGCCTTAGTAGTCTACTAGGCCTAGTAGTCGACTGCACTGAGTCTATCCAGACTCTGTAATAACATATATCAGTATCAGAAGTCAACTCTTAAGAACATTAGTCGACTACTCTACAAACACATAGTTTCTGTTATACTCAACTAGGCACGAGTAGCCGACTACTAAGCTTAGTTGTCAACTACTCTGTCAAGACACGCATTCTTTCGTGCACAAATAGTGCTTATGTTAATTGTACATATCGCGACGCTAAAACAAGATTTTATACTTGGCATATATAATAGGAATTATCTAAATCATCAAATTAAATTATTATATCTTCCAAATTAGGGTTTAACATCCTAATTAAATAATTTCTTTAATTATCTCATATATAAACAAAGTGATTATCAATACACGATAAAAACTACTCATGAACAGAGGCAAAATTCATTTAAACATGTTTATCTTACTTAGGTATCCAAACCTAGGGCTTAAGCATTATTAATTAACATGAAACCTCAATGAAACCTTCACGTAATATATCAATTATTTCAAATCAGCATATCTGCAGTTTTCTGTAGAATATATCATTAGTTAATTGATCATATCTTTCTCTGGACAAACTCTTTTTAAAAATAGTTTTCTGTTTTAGAAACTAGATCCATATAGATATCATTCGACACTAGTTTGGTTCAGTTTGGAGTTTATATGTTATCTTAAATTTCTAGTTAAATATTACACACGTGCAGCAGTTTTCTATATAATATATCATTAGTAAATTGAGTATATCTTTCCCTATAACTACTCTTTCTTAGAATGGTTTTCCATTTTGGAAAATAAGTTCATATAGCTTTCATTTAACACTAGTTTTGTTTAGTTTGGAGCTTATATGATATCTCAAATTTCTAGTTAAATGTTACACACGTACAGCAGTTTTCTGCAATCTATGATAAAAATAAAAACTAAACCTCTTTATAATTCAATTAGACAACAAATTAGGGTTAACACACGAGTTAAACATAATTATCAAGTTTGAAAAAAAATAAAAGTTTAATCATCCCTAATGATCATGATCACATTACTATCATAAACAATTAGGAAAAGCTAATGATCTAGCATTGGGTTAAGATTTATCATCAAAAATCTCATTTTTATCATATTAGGTTAAGCCTTAAGCATGAAAATATTGAGTAAACACTTTTATAATCATTAAACACTATGAGGATGGGTTTGGATGCAGATAATATTGTCTTATCACGTGTGCAAGACTATAAAACTGATGTGAAATGACTCATTGTCGCCAAACGTCGTAGATCTCACCTTTTCCTTGCTTCTCGCCTCACAAGACGCTCCCAAAATCTCAACTTTAGGGCTATAGTTTGAGAGAGAGAGGAAGAGGAGCTACTAGCGTTTGAAACTCTGATGAATAGATAATAATTTTCATAAAAACACATGTATATATATAAAAAAAAAAAAAAAAAAAAAAAAAAAAAAAAAAAAAAATATATATATATATATATATATATACAAACCCAAAATAAACCCGGTTGACCCGAACCAGGAAACCTAGTCTGACTAGAAAAATAACCTTCGGTATTTTGGCTGTAACATTCTCATCCGACCTCAGAATGTGGTGATTTAAAATTTATTGGAATTAAGTTGAAGATACCTACAACTTTGGTCTTTTGAGTTTTTACAGATTCAAACTACATTGTTGTGTAAAATATATAAACTCTTAACTGGTTATTTTTCCATATTTCTCTTCGTGCATGTTTTGTGCATTTGCACTTATATATTCACAAATATATATTGAATTGATCTCAAATCTATTTCTATCATACTCAAACATCAAAATATGTTATATTTTTACCATATAATATATTTATTATTTTATTTCACATAATATTTAAATTTTTAGGGTTTTACATTCTTCCACCCTTAAAAAAAATTTCATCCCTGAAATTCCGCAATTGTATCCAAGAGATTAATAATATCAGAAAAACATATTGAGGGGATAATCCAGACAAGAAAACCCTTATATACACATCTTGCACCATTAATCTCTAGATATGAAACATAAAAATATTTATACTTAACAATCTAGAATGTCAATATTCCCACTCAACCCCTAACTAGACGGAACTAGTACGTCTGGCGAAAAATCCAAACAAGGAACCCCCATATATATACCATGTATTCCAAATGATTAGGAGTTAAGTGTTAATATCTCAATTCTAGCGATAAGTATGAATATAACCATATAAACAATCCATAAATATCAATCAAAATCAATCAACCCACCTGCTCAAATAGGTGCGGGTAGTCACGATGCATAACATATTCGCACCCCCGAAAATCATCTTTGATATCTATACTTAACGGTCTAAAATACAAATACTCTCAGTTAACCCCTAACTAAACAGAACAAGCACGTCGGGTGAAAAATGCAAACAAGGAACCCCTTTATATATTCCGTGTGTTCCGAATACTTAGGAGCTAAGTGCTAGTATCATCATTCTAGCGTTAAGTATAAACATGACCATACGGATAACCATAAATCATAAACAAATCATACCGAGTTTTTAATTTACCTGTTCAAACATGTGTGGGTAGTCGCGATGCATATCCTCCTCGTGCTCCTATAAAGTCTCCTCAGTTCCTCTCCAGTTCTGCTAAAATTTAACTAAGGGTATCATGTTATTTCTAAGCTTCTTGTCCTCCTTGGCAAGAATGCATACCAGAATCTCAATCATAGTCAAATCATCGTGAATCTCAACCTCTGGTGTGTCCAACACTCGCTTCTCCTCCTCGTCGTGTAGATGCTTCTTAAGCGTAGAAACATGGAAAACATTGTGTATGCTGGACATTAAGAACGGACCAATGTACCTCGGGGCAAGCTTGCCCCGTCTGCCAAAACGCTATACACCCTTCATTGGTGATACTTTCAACAATACATAGTCCCCAACCTGAAACTCTAATGGTCATCGTATTTGATCTGCATAACTCTTCTGACGATCCTGCGCTACAAGAATATGCTCCTGAATAGTTGCAACCTTTCTGTAGTCTGTCTTACAAGCTCAGGCCCAAGTAGTAAGTTGTCCTCTGGCTTAGCCCAACAAATAGGTGATCTATAAGGCCTCCCATACAACGCCTCATATGGTGCCATGACAATAGTCACTTGATAACTGTTATTTTAAGCGAACTCAACCAGTGGAATATAGTCCTCCTATCCGCCCTGAAAATCGAGAACACGTGCCCGTAATATATCCTTTAACACTTGGTTGACTCTCTCCGTTTGTCCATCTATCTACGGATGAAAGACACTAGAGTACGAGAACTAGCTGCCGATAGAATTTTGGAAGCTGCTCCAGAAATGTGAAGTGAAAACTAAGCCTCGATCTGATACGATCTTCTCTGGAACTCCATGCAATCTCACTATCTCTTGGATGAATATCCTCGCATAAGTCTCCGCCGTGTAAGTCGTTTTCACTGGTATGAAATGTGCTGACTTCGTCATCCGATCCTCTATCACCCAAACTAAATCATTTCCCTTCTTCGATCTCGGTAATCTTATAATGAAGTCCATAGAAATATCTGCCCACTTCCACTCCGGAATGGATAAAGGCTGTAGGGTTCCTACCGGTCTCTAATGTTCTGCCTTTACTTGTTGGCGGGTAAAGCACTTAGCCACATGCTCTGCCATCTCCCTACGCATGCCACACCACCAAAAGTGTCTTTTTAGGTCTTTGTACATTTTTGTTGTGCCTAGATGTACTGTGTACATGGTATGATGCGCCTCATCGAATAAGTCTTTTTTTAGCTGTGGATTACTAAGCATCACCAATCTTCATCCGAAGTCCTCCATCTGCTCTAATGGTCCAATCAGCCTTTGGTTCCTTAGAAATCTTCCCCTTTCATGTTTGAATCCAAGAGTCCTTTAGCTAAGCTCTGACCATTCTATCGTTCCAAGATGGCTGCATGGATAATGCTCCTAAAAATACGCTGCTCCCGCCGATCTCCGATCTAAAATCAAACTGGTTAAGGGTATGAAGATCTCGATATAACAAGCAACTCAAAGCCTCAATCCAATGCTGACGCTTCTTGCTAAATGTGTCTGCTATAACATTTGCCTTCCCCAGATGGTACTGAATCGCGAACTCATAATCTTTAATAAACTCAACCCATCGTCGCTACCTCTGATTTAGTTTCTTTTGAGAAAAAAGATACTTCAGACTCTGATGATCCGTGAAAAGCTCAAATTGTACTCCACACAGATAATGCCTCCATGTCTTTAGTGCAACGACCATTGCTACTAGCTCTAAGTCATGAGTGGGATAATGTTAATCATGTGTTCCCAACTGTCTTGAAATATAGGCCACCACTCTCTGGGTCTGCATCAAAACACCTCTAAGACCCAATAACGACGCATCCGTGTATACAACAAAAGTCCTATCACTGCTCGGAATGACCAACAATGGCGCTGAAGTTAACTTATCTTTCAAAGTCTCAAGGCCTCCTGGCTTTCCGTGCCCCAAACAAAGTATACATCCTTCTTCGTAAGGTGTATAAGTAGTTCTGCAATCTTCGAGAAGTCCTAAATGAACTTCCTATAATAGCCTGCTAATCCTAAGAAACTACAAATCTCTGTAACTGTCTTCGGTGGCTCCTAATCTAGTATGGTCGTAACCTTAGCTGGATTTACTGCAATGCCCTCTCTGCCGATGATGTGGCCTAGAAATCTAACCTCAGATAGCCAAAACTCGCACTTGCTGAATTTGGCATATAGCCGATGCACCCATAAAAATCTATAATGCTAATCGAAGATGTTTCTCGTGCTCTGCCTCCGATCTCGAATATATAATGATGTCGTCGATAAATACTATCATGAACTGGTCCAAATATGGAAGAAAAACCTGGTTCATCAAGTCTATGAATACTGTGGGTGCATTGGTCAGGCCAAACGGCATGACAAGAAACTCGAAGGACCCATAACGAGTCAGAAAGGCGGTCTTGGGAATATCTATCTCCCGAACCTGCTACTAATGATAGTCAGAACGAAGATCAATCTTTGAGAAGTGTTGCACTCCATGCAGCTAGTCGAACAAGTCATCAATCCTCGGTAATAGATACATATTCCCGATAGTGATTTTGTTCAACTCCTAATAATCTATACAAAGACGCATACCGCCATCCTTCTTCTTCACGAAAGGACTGGCGCTCCCTACAGAGAATGACTTAACGAATAAAACCCTGAGACAATAACTCGTTCAGCTGAGTCTGTAGCTCCCTAATCTTAGCAGGTACCATACGATAGGGAGCTTGAGATATCGGTTCGGTGCTTGGCTACAACTCGATGCAAAACTCAACCTCCCACATAGGAGGTAACCCCGGTATGTCCTGAAAAACATCCTAAAAATCTGAGATGATTCTAGTCTCATACAACTCAACACTCCGATCTCTCAGCATCACCTCCTAAATATATGCTAGAAATGACTTCGCAAACTGATTGTCCTGTGAGGTCGGTACAATTAACTCAGACCTATCGGACACTTGCAAACTCACTGTTTTTGCAAAGTAGTCGATGCTAACATGGTAAGATGATAACCAATCCATACCAAGAATGACGTCGAAATCCAACATTCACAAAACGATTAGATCTATAATAAACTCAGATTCATCTAAGCTGATGACACATCTCCTACAGACGCTCCCTAATAGAGATACCTCCCATAAAGGAGTAAAAATGGATAGTAGTACATCTAAGAGATGTGCGACTAACTGAAACCTATCCATAAAGGTATGAGATATAAAAGAACGGGAAGCTCCGGAATCGAACAGGATCTGAACTAGAAAAGGGTTCACTAAGAAAGTGCCTTATACTATAGCTTTGCTTGCACCATGATCACGTGGTAGACTGCATAGACTCTGCCCATGGCTGGCGACTGTTGAACTACTGGCGGTGAAAATACGAGACTATCTATGCCTCAGGAATCTCCTGTTTGGCACGAATCTGGCCTAGTGGCCCTTCAATTCTCAAAATGGTTGACGATGTCTCAATCATTTGCTGCTAGCCGTAACAGCGACCCTGCGACTGCTGACCCTGACCACGGTTCTACTACTGAGTATGTCCTAATCTCTACTGCTGGTGTTAAAAATTCTTATCCCCGATGTTGGGGTCTTCGAAGTCTTGCAAAAGGTTTCTTATCCTCGCCCTTGTCTCCGGATAGTCCTGCTTCTATAATTAACTATCATTATGTCTCCTTACTCCAATCGGGCTAGTTCTAGCTGCTTATCGAAATAGTAGGTGAAATCCTCCTATGAAATTAACATTTACTCCTTTGGCATAAATTGAAGTCGGTACTATCCTCCGATGATATCCTCTATGCTGAATACATCTAACTTATGCTTTTGTACTGAGTCGACGTTAAGAAATTTTTACATATTCCTTCCATTTATTGGCTGTACATGAATCCGGTGTGCCCTAAAACTATGATGCTCTCAGTGTTTGATATTTTTCTTATTTTTATAGAGCTAATCCTCCTGCTCTGCAACTCTATTAACAGTTGGTTGTGGCGATGGTGAAATCGTCAGTATTACCACTCCAATAGATACGGCTGGTATAACTAGTGGTGGAACTTTAGAAAGTGAAATCTAGCTTGTTACTCGCTCCTCGAGTGTGCTAGTCTCTACTTTAGTGATCGGTGTTACCAAGTCGATCAAATACTGTGGCGCCTGCTACGGCTCGGGCTCTGCTTGTCTAGCTCTCCGGGTACAAGTTTTACCTTGACCACATCCTTATCCCGATATTTATAATATCAAGAGGAGATCTTAATTAACACAGTGAATGAGGTCATAT
>BQKN01000146.1:672207-687413 GCA_022839385.1 Asparagus kiusianus | reverse complement strand
TTCATATGTTGAGTTTTGTTAAAGAGAAGTTTTACAGGTTTAGAAGTTGACAGAAACCAAATCTGGGTTTCTGTCTGCCTCGCGGTTGAGCGCATCGGTCGACCGCTCGGTGCGCAGAAGGGCAGTGCACGTCTGACCTCTGCGCGGTCGGCCGCGATGTCTGGGCGGTCGACCGCAATGCCGCGGCGGTCAACCGGGAAATTTTCTGCGGAGCAGTGGAGTTCTGCTCCGTGTGCGGTCGACCGGTCGGTCGACCGCCATGCAATTTTGTGAACTGTTGGTGTCTGTTGTATGTTTCATATGTTGTTCGAGGGATTGCCTCGGCTATCTGATACGAGTTTTTAGTTTTACCATAGACCTATACATGATAGTCGACATGAGGGCACCAAATTTAGAATCACACGTCGTGACGCGTGTGAAATTGATATAAGTATATTGTTTCGCATACCTCATCGATATTTCCTACTTGGCCCATGTGTTAGGCAACCTATATTATTTCAGTCATTGTGATGGACTATAATCCATTAAAGTCCTCGTGTTGGACTATAATCTATTTCAGTCCTCGTGTTGGACATTTACCTATTATACCACATGTTAGCCTCTGTTAAGCTATGAGTATGACACTTATCTTAATCAGGACATGACACTTATGAAATTTTGGACCTTTGGCACTTATTTGGTTATGACATAACACAGTATCTAAATTTTGAGATGGGTCGCATTCCTCTTTATTATTGTTTCTGTATTAGACTTTGGGTTTGGTATTTAGGGGTTTACAATTTGAGATATAAGGTATATACATGAGGGTTTCGTTGTTTCGATTATTTCGCTCGACGTACCTATGCTCGTGTTGTAAATTACTAAATACTAAAATTCCTTTTTTGTTAAGATTTATAAATTTGAGACTTATTATGTATTAACTGTATTTTCTTATACAACGAGCCCTCACTGGGGTTGGTTGTGATGTTGCTCGCTAACGCTTTGATGCTCGTTGTCCCTCCCCATTTTAGGTAACGAGCCAGGAGCCCGGAGAGTCGCAGGTTGATGGCGACACACTTTAGTGTCCAGTTGCTTATTTTTAGTTATGTTTTATTTGGAGCTCCACTTTAGATTTTTGTTAGTCATTTGAGGACTATATCCTAGATGTTGTAAAGGCGGTGTGCCTTATTTTTCTTTGCTCAGACTTGCTGTATTTGAATATTGTGAGAACTCCAGTTTATTTATTCAGACGTTGACTGTGTACTTCTATTTGTGGATGACGAGATATTGATGTGGTCACTATCATTTCCTCAGTCATTCCTTGTATTATCTTCTACTTGCTTTTGTACCTGCACCTGTTGTTGGCTCTACTAGATAGATGTTAATTGTGATGGTGAAACATGTTATTGCACGGTGTGATGCAAGGCAGGTTTGATATTCTTGGTTTCACCTTGGACTGTAGCCTTGTGTGAACCCAGGGGCGTCACAGTAACAAAGTGATTATCAATACATGATAAAAACTACTCATGAACAGAGGTAAAATTTATTTAAACTTGTTTATCTTACTTAGGTATCTAAACTAAGGGCTTAAGCATTATTAATTAATATGAAAACTCAATGAAACCTTCACATAATATATTAATTATTTCAAATCAGCATATCTGCAGTTTTCTGCAGAACATATCATTAGTTAATTAAGCATATCTTTCTTTGTACAAACTCTTTTTTAGAATAGTTTTCTGTTTTAGAAACTATGTCCATATAGCTATCATTCGGCACTAGTTTGGTTTAGTTTGTAGTTTATATGTTATCTTAAATTTCCAGTTAAATGTTACACAGTGTAGCAGTTTTTTGTAGAATATATCATTAGTAAATTGAGTATATCTTTCTCAATAAGAACTCTTTATTAGAATGGTTTTCCGTTTTAGAAAATAAGTTCACATAGCTTTCATTTAACACTAGTTTTGTTTAGTTTGGAGTTTATATGATATCTCAAATTTCCATTTAAAGGTTACACATGTGCAGTTGTTTTTTGCAATCTATGATGAAAACAAAAACTAAAACTCTTTATAATTCAATTAGACAACAAATTAGGGTTAACACACAATATAAACATAATTATAAAGTTTAAAAAATAAAATTTTAATCACCCTTAATGATCATGATCACATTACTATCATAAACAATTAGAAAAAGGTAATGATCTTTCATTAGGTTAAGATTTATCATCAAAAATTTCATCTTTATCTTATTAGATAAGCCTTAAGCATGAAAATAATGATTAAACACTTTTATAATCATTAAACATTATGGTGATGAGTTTGTATGTAGATGAACTTGCCTTATCACGTGTGCAAGCCTCTGAAACCGATGTGAAACGACTCCCCGTCACCAAACGTCATAGATCTTGCCTTTTCCTTGCTTCTTGCCTCAAAAGATACTCCCAAAATCTCAACTTTAGGGATAGGATTTGAGAGAGAGGAAGAGGGGCTGCTAGGGTTTGAAAATCTAATGAAAATATGATAATTTTCAAGAAAACACATGTATATATATATATATATATATATATATATATATATATATATATATATATATATATATATATATATATATATATATATATGTAAACCCGAAATAAACTCGTTTGACCCGAACCAGGAAACCTGGTCTGATTAGGAAAATAATCTTTGGTATTTTAGCAGTAACTTTCTCATCCGAACTCAGAATGAGGTGATTTAAGATTTGTTAGAAAGATATTGAAGAGTCCTACAACTTTGATTTTTTGTGTTTATCCAGATTCAAACTATATTGATATGTAAAATATATGTAAAATGTTAACTAGTCATTTTTTTCTAGATTTCTCTTTGTGCATGTTTTGTGCATTTGCACTCATATATTCACAAATATACATTGAATTGATCTTAAATCAATTCCTATCATACTTAAATATCAAAATATATTATATTTTCATCATATAAAATACTTATTATTATTTTTCACATAATATTCAAATTTTTAGAGTTTTAGAGTTATATATTGCACTAATTTTTAAAAGCATTGTTTGATTAAATCACAGTTTTACACATCACAAATAAACTTATAAAATACACATATAGCCCATATATGTACTTGATTGGGTAAGTAGGGTTAAAGTTAGTTACTTAGTGTCATTAGTGCTATCAGAGTTAGTAGCGCCAAAGTTGGTCTTAATAATATTGTTAGTATTATTAGAGTAATTAGTCTATCGTCATAAGGATTGTTATGGTAATTAGCCTAATTTGATTAACTAGGACTAGAGTTATTATTGACGCTAGGCTTAGCAGGATAATTAGCATATTTTGAGTAATTAGGACTAGGTTTAGTAATTAATATTTCACTTTTTCTAATTATCCTAATTAGAAAAGATATGTAATCATGTTAGACTTAGCTAGGGTTAGGGTTAGGTCCATGAATTAATATTTAAATTTGGAATTAGAAGTACATGTAATTAGTGTATCAATTATTAAGGGTAGGATTAATTACCTAAGCCTAGCATAATTAGTGTTAGGTTTATTGGATTAATTAGGGTTAGATTTATTTTATTAATTCAGGTTAGGTTCATTAGAATAATTAATGTTAGGTTTATTTAATTAGTGTTTGCATGAATTAATGTTTAAATTTGGAATTAAAAAGATATGTAATTAGTGTTTCCATGTAAATTAGTTTTAATGGTAACTAATGTTATGTTTAAATTTCAGGTAAGGATTAGTCATAGTGTTGATTAGGGTTAGATCTTGATTAAGGATTAGTCCATTTAGGGTTAGGATTATTGGGTAAATTGACTAACTATAATAATTAGGACTAGGTTTACTGATTTTAAATTAGCTTTAGGGGAAATTAATGTTAGGCTTAGTCTTCATGTAAGGATTAGTCCATTTAGGGTTAGATTTTGCATAAGGATTAGCCTATAGAGTTGATTAGGGTTAGATCGTGGTTAAGGATTACTTCATTCAGAGTTAATAGTGATGATTAGGACTAGGGGGAGGGAGGGGAGTGAGGATTACTTCATTTAGGATTAAGAGTGATAATTAGGGCCGGAGGAGGGGGGTTAGATCTTGGTTAAGGATTACTTAATTTATGGTTAAGAGTGATGATTAAGGCTCGGGGTTGGGGGGAGGGGAGAGGGAGAGCTCGAAAATTTATCTTTTTAAAATCTGATGTTAGATTTGATGTACACGCTGGTGAGATCAGTTGAACGAACGACGTTGAGAATGGCAGCAGCTAACTTCTAATACCAGAGGTGGCGAACTTTGATGAGAAGAAACGGTGAACTTTGACAACTTTGACGAGGGCAAGTGGCAAACTTCAAAGACGACCTTTGACGACTAGCAGTAAACTTCGATGACTTCGACGAGCAACAAGGGCTACAATGATAACAACGGGCGAAGAGGCTACAATGAAAACATGTACGATATGAAACCTGAAGAATCAAAGAGTATTAAGCATGAAAAAAAATGTAGCTAGAACCTAAGGATATGCCTAATTAGCTACTGTTCCAACAGCTATAAACAACTCTTTTGGGTTGGAATTTTGCTATAAAACTTGAACAACCCAAGAATATTGAGTATGGAAAAAAAAACTACAACTAGGGGTGGGGGGGTCCAAATATTACAAAAATATACTTTCCCATGAGAGCATTGAAAGGAATGGAGTTTGGTGCAATTGTAAGCTCCCCACTCCGTTAAAAATTTAAAAATATGAAAAGAATCGAGGAAGTTATTACTAGGGATGTGCAAAATGCTCGAGGAAAAAAATACACAATTTCTTTGAGTAGGTTGATATTGATGGAGAATCCAGCGACAACACCATGAAATATATTAATGAAAGCAATGTATATGATAAAAATGCTTTAAAGATCAAGAATCTCAAGGAAAAGTTGAAAGTTGTAGAAAACTAAGTTACTACTTGGAAATGTGTATTTTTTTATAGCTTTTGTTTTGTATTATTCTCATCATTGTGACCATTATGTCATGTATTTACAAATTGCTTTGAAACATAATGCATGGGGCTCAGATTTTGTAGACATAAATGGGTTATCTCATCTATTTTTATTTTTATTTTGCAATTGATACATAGCTTGCATTCTTAAAAAAGATAACATCATCTAGACATATCAATTACAATGAACATTGCAATGTCAACTACATGTCCCTCATCATTGCCCATTTTAAAGTGAAAAAAATCTATTAGACTGCAGACAATAGTTATAAACAAAATACCCAAATAACATCATTGCATCAGAAACTTCTCAAAGAAGATTCAAATCAGTTTGAATGCCTCATTATCAAACATAGAATTGGACTCGCTAATTTGTATAGTATTTTACATTGTCAAAACCATACCATCGTCATTGCACAAATATAAATAGATAACATCAATTATCCAGAAATAAATCATCGATAATATATATGATAGTGTATGAGGCTTAGATAAAGGTTGTTTTATCAATATAGAATATACCATCTATATAATGTAATTTTATTATAGATTGCAATCACATAATGGCTTACATCATCTAAAAAGTTAAAAAATGTATTCTAGATTGCAATCTCACTGTGGATTGCCTTATCTAAATAAGGAAATAATACTATAGGTTGTATTAACAAAGCTAACCAATCATCATTGTCATACTAAGTTAATGCTTAGATAAAACAAAATCATAAAAGATAGTCATACCAATACATACCACTAATTGTAGGTTGCTATCTTTTATAACTTGTTCGACCATCATTGCATCACAAATCAATTAAATGGATATTTGTATTTTCTGCAACAATGAATAAATATAGGCATCAATACCTAATCACAAGTGCATAAACCGAAAAGCATACGATTATTATAATCCCCCAAATAAAGCAACCCCATGAAGAGCATATGATAACATCAAATAAATAATCACAAGTGTATTCACCATTAGATTTAAGGTAATAGATAAGCAATTAAACTGCCATAATAAGTAGGAGTACTAATATCAACCAAACTATCATAATTTGTACATCACAAACATAGTTAAACAACAAACAATAATATGAAGGTAGTAGTTCAATATAATAAACAAGAAAATGCCATTAGAATAGCATCAATGAAAGTTTACAAAATACCTAACCAAAAGAACAAGATATTAATTAGTTTTCAAAATATAAAAAGCAGCCAGTAGGCATCAATCCGTGCTCCCAAATCCTTGTTCCTTGATAATCTTCTCCCTAAAAATATTTTTGTGCATTTTTAGTTTTGATGATCATCCTTCTAGAATCTGATTCATGATCATACAAGTAGTCAATAATTTGATCTAATGTCTCTTCAAAAAAATCACCCTCAGGTGCTAAAAGGGTCTTCACCATACTCTCACTCCAATGCAAAATGTGTTGATTTTGAATTGAGTAGGACATTGACTCAATAAAGTCATGTATGCGTGAATCATCCTCTTATCCTTTCCACTCTTCTTCTTTGTCTGAGATTTTGCATTGGATGTAGAATTTATCCCACTAGAAGGCTTCATATTTTGAGACTGAGTGTTGACATTTGATTTAGTTGGTATCTTAATCTCAAAATGGAAATCAGAGGACATATCTGAAAAACCCTGATAATTTATGAATAATATAATTAATGTGTGATAAATTATGATATGTGGATATTTAGTATGATAAATATCATTTAATGGTATATGAGTATAATACCATTTTCCCCTGATATATATATATATATGAGTTTTTTACGTTTTTCTCAGTTTTTCTAAGAACCCTAACAGCCACCAAAACCCCCCAAACCCTAGTTTGATTTCTTGGAGAAGTTTGAAGGCTTTCAAGTGGATTTTCGGGTGATTTTTGGCTTTTGGAGTGGAGATCTCCTTCGACGTTGCTTCTAACACGTTTTTCTACAACCCCAGGCAAGTATCATCTCTGCTAATCCCCTTCTAGTTTTCAAAATGTTTTTTTTAGAGTTTTAAACATGTTTTGTAGAGCCTAAATGACTAGTTTATGAATAAAGTCAACTTCTTTTGTATTATATGTAAAGAGACTAGGTCTTTCTATGCTAAAAAGATTGAGAACAATTTTTACAGAAGTATTTAAGACCTGAAGATGATTTTAAAACATGGTTAATCTAAAAAAAGGAGTTTGATTCGTTGTTTTAAGCTTTTATGCATGTTTTTAGAGTTTTGAATACAAATCTAACGCATAAAATCATATTTATAGTTGTTGAGTTGTTTCCAAATGTTCATATCTGCTGTGACATGTTTGCATACAAGTTTCATGAAGATTTAATCATGTTTGAATCACAAAAACACGACGTGAACACGACATACACAAAAAATTTTAGAATCTGGAATCAGGGTTCACGGTCGACCGCCACGGTCGACCGCGTGCAGGACAGAGACCTAGGTAGTCTCTAGAGCCCGTCACGGTCGACCACCACGGTCGATCGCCAGTCTATTTTGGCTATGCATGTTTATATGGCTTGGTTTTGGTTTGTCGAGCAAATTTCTTGATCTAATAATGATAGACTATTATGTTTAGTGATTGTTAAACACCTGGGATGATGGTGAACTTCAGATGTGGTCACGCACATCAAGATTTTGTACATGTATGTTAGATTGTGTTAGATTGACACACTTTCAACATGAGTTAATTTGATAAACGCATATGAATAATATTGTTCTATACGTATCCAGAAAATAGGGAGATGAAACCTATTTGCCACAGAACGATTGAGTAAGAGTATTACAAAAGTATCGTTATTACACGTATCCGGAATAGGGAGATAATAAAACCTATTGCCGTAGAGCGATTGAGTAAGAGCATTATGAGAGTATCGCTATACCACAAGATGATGCACACATAGATAATTGATCAGTTGTAAGCTTTACATTCATGCTAGATTGCCCGCGAGTAGGGTATTTCCTTTGAGATTTTGATACACCCATTATGAACGGTAGAGATTTTTGTTTAAGCAATTATTGATATGCTCTTATGTTAGAGTAGATCACTCGGACGTAGTTCGAGATGAGATGATTATTTTTTATGTTGGAGATTGGGGTAGTTATCTTTGATTATTTATTTTTCATTCATAGAGAGTTATATGAATGATTTGATATGTGTATGTACTGACTCTATTTTCTATATCCTCCTACCCTTTCCCCTGGGGAGAGGTAGTGATAATCTCGCTAGCGCTTTGATGCTTGTTGTTTCCCCCCTTTTCAGGCAGCGAGTCCGGCACACGGAGAGTCGCAGGTTGATGGGACATCTCGCTAGCTATTCATTATATTTTGTAGTTATTATAGAACTTCACATGTAGTTGATTATTTTTAGACTCTAGATTGGTATTTTATTTCATAGAGTTGAGAGCTATTGTAAGACTTTGTTTATTTGACTCATTGTATTTGAAATTTAGTTCAGACTTAGAGATATATCTATTTCATTATAGTTGGGCTCATTATTAATATTTCTTATGCTTCTTCTGTGTATATTCGGTGTTGTTCTATTTCTAGTTTTGCCTGTCTGTACCTTCATCTATTTATTATTTTTACTAGAGAGATAACGATTGTGATGGTGAAACATGTCGTAACATGGTGTTTGGTGCTTGGCAGGTTTGACAATCTGGGTTTTACCTGGGACTGCAGCCTTGTGTGAACCCTGGGGCATCACAGTTGTTATCAGAGCTCTAGCTCCAATATCCTTAGGATCATTCCTGTGTCATATTGTGGAGTTTCCTAGAGATCATTTATACAGTCCGCTAGGAATCCTTAGCATGAGTGAGGACGTACTATATATGTACGCAAAAAATTTAATATTTTTTATGATGGTCTATTTGCTTTGAATAATAAAGCATGATATGAGATATATGTGATACGATTTACTTATTGGTATATGTTATATTCTTCATACTTGAGATCCAATTTACTGCGTAATAAGCTTTATTTTGGAATTATAGATGTCAGTAAGAGGTCGTGGACGCCGAGTTTCTCGTGCTCAGGAAGTTGAGCAGGAAGATAGGGAGCCCGAGCCACAACAGGCTCCGCAGTACCTAGTGGATCTCATAGCACCATTGGCAGCTCGTATGGTGGCTATTGAGGAGTAGTTAGCAGCCCAAATACGTTAAGAGTCTTCCGTTCATGAAGAGGCATCCGTTCAGGAATCATCTATTCGGAAGGAAATACCAGAGAGGGCACCAGTGGTCCCACTGACACCACTAGTTGGTAACAGAGTAGATGATCAGGAGGCTTGGCTTCGCTTAGTTGTGAGGTATCAGAAGTTGAAAGCATCAGAGTTCCACGGTTCGACGGATTCTATTACCGCGCATAAGTGGAAAGAAGATGTGAGCAACATCTTGGACATGCTGAATGTTAACACTATTCAGAAGCAGAGGCTAGCGGCTTTCATCCTTAAGGGCGATGCAGGAGGATGGTATCGACTTTGCTTCACTCTAGAGCAGAGGATGACTATTTCGTGGGAGACATTTATATATCTTTTTGATGAGCAGTATGTTTCGGCTGCAGCGAAAGCTGGAAAAGAGTTAGAGCTGGCTCGTCTAGAGCAGGGAGATATGTCTGTCATAGACTTTGAGAGTAAGTTCATGTCATTGCTTAGGTTCAACGGTATGTGGCACACAGAGGAGCATCAGGCTCAGATGTTCTTGATGGGACTTTGTTCGGGGTTACATCGATACATAGTATCTTGGAGGTTTCGTTCAGTACGAGAGATGGCAGATGCTGCTATGGCTCAGGAGACGGATACAGCTATATTCAACAAGGGCAAGGACAATAATAATTTAGGGCTGTCCGAGGATAAAGAAAAAGGAAAGAGACCATTTGGAGGCTCAGGAGGACCCCACCAGTAGGGTAAGGGTCCACATCAGCAGGGTCTCCATAAGAAGGGCCATTAGCAGGACCAGAGAGCGCAACAGCAATGTCGATTCCAGGGAGCTTGTTATAATTATAACAAGATTGGGCACCGAGCGGCCGAGTGCTGCAGCGTACCCGTAGCTTCTTTCGACGGAGTCATTCTTCGTGGGGAGCAGCGGTCTTCTTTGTGAAGAAGAAGGATGGGAGTATGCGATTATATATAGATTATCATGAGTTGAACAAGGTCACTATCCGTAACAGGTACCCATTACCACGGATCGATCACTTGTTCGACTAGTTGCAGGGAGCGTAGTGTTTCTCGAATATAGATCTTCATTTCGGTTATCATCAGTTGTGAGTTCGGGAGATGGATATTCCTGAGACCGCTTTCTTGACTCGATATGGGTCTTTCAAGTTTTTTGTCATGCCATTTGGGCTGACCAATACACCCGTAGTATTCATGGATTTGATGAATCGGGTTTTTCGTTCGTACTTGGACCAGTTTGTGATAGTCTTCATCGACGATATTCTTAACTACTCAAGGTCAGAGGTAGAGCACGAGCAGCATTTGAGGTTAGCATTGTAGATATTGAGAGAGCACCAGTTGTATGCTAAGTTTAGTAAGTGTGAATTCTGGTTATCAGAGGTCAGATTTTTGTGCTATGTTATTAGCCGGGAGGGCATTGCAGTGGATCCGGCTAAGGTAGAAGCCGTACTTGATTGGGAGCAACCGAAAACAGTTACCGAGATTCGTAGCTTCTTAGGCCTGGTAGGCTATTACAGAAAATTCATTCAGGATTTTTTGAGGATTGCCACACCACTTACACGCCTTACTAAGAAGGGTGTATAGTTTATTTGGAGCACAGAGTGCCAGAAGGCATTTGAGACTTTGAAGACTAAGTTGACTTCAGCACCAGTATTGGTTATTCCTAGCAGTGATAAGACTTTTGTTGTCTATACTGATGCATCCTTATCGTGTCTTGGCGGTGTATTGATGCAAACCCAGAGATTCATAGCTTATATTTCGATGCAGCTGAGGACTCATGAGCAGAATTATCCCACACACGATTTGGAGCTAGCAGCAGTTGTCTTTGCACTAAAGGTGTGGAGACATTACTTGTACGGAGTACAGTTTGAGCTATTCACAGATCACACCAGAGTTTGAAGTACCTCTTCTCACAGAAAGAACTCAACCAGAGGCAACGACAATGGGTAGAGTTTATTAAGGATTATGAGTTTTCCATACAGTATCATCCGGGAAAGGTGAACGTGGTAGCAGACGCGTTGAGCAGGAAGCGTCGACGCGGACTAGTAGCTTTGAGGTGTTCACTATATCAGGATCTTTATACCCTCAGCCATTTTGATTTTAGGCTAGAGATTAGCGGGAGCTGTGTGTTCTTAGGAGCATTATTTGTACAGTCATCTTGGAGAGATAGAGTAGTCGGAGCTCAGCTAGAGGATTTTTGGATTCAAACCTACAATGGGGAGATTTCCAAAGAACCCAAGGATGATTGGACTATTGGAGTAGATGGAGGCCTTAGGATGAAGGGTAGGATCATTATGTCGAACAATCTACAGCTGAAGAGGGAACTATTTGACGAAGCTCATCGCAGCAGATATACAGTGCACCCAGGCACGACGAAAATATACAAGGATCTGAAGAGGCATTTTTGGTGGAGTGGTATGCGCAGAGAGATTTCAGATTATGTGGCTAAGTGTTATACCTGCCAGCAGATTAAGGCAGAACATCAGAGACCTACATGAACCCTATAGCCTTTATCCATTCCTAAGTGGAAGTGGGCAGATATTTCCATGGATTTTATAGTGGGGTTGCCCAAGTCAAAGAAAGAAAATGATTCTATCTGGATTATAGTGGACAGATTGACCAAGTCTGCACATTTCTTACCTGTGAGGATGACTTATACGGCAGATACGTATGCGAGGATCTTCATTCAGGAGATTATTAGATTGCATGGAGTTTCGAAGACGATTGTATCAGATCGGGGCTCAGTCTTCACATCTCATTTTTGGAGGAGTTTTCAGGATGCTTTTGGCAGTCAGTTGTCATTTAGCAGTGTTTTCTACCCCCAGATAGATGGACAGACCAAGAGGGTGAATCATATTTTAGAGGACATGCTGAGAGCGTGCATTATAGATTTTCAGGATAGCTGGGAGGATCACATCTCACTAATTAAATTTGCATATAATAATAGTTATCAAGCTACTATCGGAATGGCACCGTATGAACCTTTGTATGGGAGACCTTGCAGATGGCCTATATGTTGGGCAGAGCCAGATGATAGTCTATTGATTAGTCCAGAGTTAGTTAGACAGACTACAGAGAAGGTGGCATTAATTCGAGAGCACATTCTTGCGGCATAGAGTCGGTAGAAGAGCTATACAGATCAGCGGAGACGACCTTTAGAGTTCCAGGTCGGAGACTCAGTCATGTTGAAAGTATCACCGATGAAGGGCGTTCAGCAATTCGGTAGACGAGGAAAGCTTGCCCCAATATATGTTGGTCCTTTCAGGATCATCGTGAGCATTGAAGCTGTTTCTTATAGATTAGATCTTCCAACATCGATGTCGAGTGTACACGATGTCTTTCATGTCTCGATGCTTAAGAAGCATCTGCGGGATGATGAGCAGCAGAGAGTGATTGAGTCACCAGAGATTGAGATTCAGGATGATTTGACTACTGTAGAGGTACCGGTATGCATACTTGCTAGAGAGAATAAAAAGCTTAGAAATAAAGTTATTCCATTAGTGAAAGTTCAGTGGAACCGGCAAGGAACCGAAGAGATTTCTTGGGAGCCGCGAGAAGGATGTCCGTCGTGACTACCCGCACCTGTTTGGATAGGTATGATGTCAATATGCTTATATGACTTGATAGTCGTCATTATCTATGATTGTTTAGTCATATTTATATTTATCTTTAACACTAGAATGTGAATATTTTTACCTAATCCTTAATAAATTGAAGTATATGGTATATACATGAGGGTTTCCTTGTTTGGATTATTTCGCTCGACGTACCAATTTCATTTAGTTAAGGATTTAGGTAAGAATGTTTGCATTCTAGGTTGTTAGCTCTAAATATCATTGTGCTAATGCTATGTGATGTGTGCAGAAGGAATTCTTAATATGAATTACACGTTCTTAATATGTTTTTCCTAGAATTTGAGCTTTGTGATGTGACTGCGGAATTTCGAGGACGAAATCCTCTTAAGGGGGGGTGAATATAAAACCCTGATAATTTATGAATAATATAATTAATGTGTGATAAATTATGATATGTGGATATTTAGTATGATAAATATCATTTAATGGTATATGAGTATAATACCATGTGTTTTGAGTATGAACGAGTTCATACATGAGAGAGAAAAGAGTTGAAACATGCACAAATGGCCAAACATATGGAAGCTGGAAATGTCCAGTCCGGTCGACCACCGCGTTCGACCGCAGCCCGGTCGACCGTCACGGTCGACCGCGATACCTGTAGTTTGTTTTTCTCCTGTTTTGAGTTGGTTTCGGATTTCTAAATCTATATCCGTTTTCCCCTGATATATATATAAGTTTTTCATGTTTTTCTCAGTTTTCCTAAGAACCCTAACAGCCACCAAAACCTCCCAAACCCTAGTTTGATTTCTTGGAGAAGTTTGAAGGCTTCCAAGTGGATTTTCGGGTGATTTTTGGCTTTTAGAGTGGAGATCTCCTTCAACATTGCTTCTAACACGTTTTCCTACAACCCCAGGTGAGTATCATCTCTGCTAATCCCCCTCCTAGTTTTCAAAACGTTTTTTTTTAGTTTTAAACATGTTTTGTAGAGCCTAAATGACTAGTTTATGAATAAAATCAAATTCTTTTGTATTATATGTAAAGAGACTAGGTCTTTCTATGCTAAAAAGGATGAGAACGATTTTTACAGAAGTATTTAAGACCTGAAGATGATTTTAAAACATGGTTAATCTAAAGAAAGAAGTTTGATTCGTTGCTTTGAACTTTTATGCATGTTTTTAGGGTTTTGAATACAAATCTAATGCATAAAATCATGTTTATAGTTGTTGATATCTGCTGTGACATGTTTTTAGGAGTTTGTTTCCAGATGTTCATATCTTCTGTGACATGTTTGTATACAAGTTTCACGAAGATTTAATCTTGTTTGAATCATAAAAACATGACGTGAACACGACATAGACAAAATAATTGAGAATCTGGAATCAGGGTTCACGGTCGACCGTCACGGTCGACCGCGTGCAGGATAGAGAATTGGGTAGTCTCTGGAGCGCGTCGCGGTCGATCGCCATGGTCGACCGCCAGTCCGTTTTGGCTGTGCATGTTTATATGGCTTGGTTTTGGTTTGTCGAGCAGATTTCTTGATCTAATAATGATAGACTATTATGTTTAGTGATTGTTAAACACCTGGGATGATGGTGAACTTCAGATGTGGTCACGCACATCGAGATTTTATGCATGTATGCTAGATTGTGTTAGATTGACACACTTTTGACATGAGTTAATTTGATAAACACATATGAATAATGTTGTTCTATACGTATCCGAAAATAGGGAGATGAAACCTATTTGTCGTAGAACGATTAAGTAAGAGTATTACAAAAGTATCGTTATTACACGTATCCGGAATAAGGAGATAATAAAACCTATTGCCGCAGAGCGATTGAGTAAGAGCATTACGAGAGTATCGCTATACCACAAGATGATGCACACATAGATAATTGATCAGTTGTAAGCTTTACATACATGATAGATTGCCCGCGAGTAGGGTATTTCCTTTGAGATTTTTGATACACCCGTTACGAGCGACAGATATTTTTGTTTTAGCAATTATTGATATCCTCTTATGTTAGAGTAGATCACTCGGACGTAGTTCGAGATGAGATGATTATTCTTTATGTTGGAGATTGGGGTAGTTATCAATGATTATTTATTTTTTATTCATAGAGAGTTATATGAATGATTTGATGTGTGTATGTACTGACTCTATTTTCTATATCCTCCTACCCTTTCCCCTAAGGAGAGGTAGTGATGATCTCTCTAGCGCTTTGACGCTCGTTGTTTTCCCCCTTTTTAGGCAGCGAGTTCGGCGCACGGAGAGTCATAGGTTGATAGGGCATCTTAGTTGTCCATTTAGCTATTCATTATATTTTGTAGTTATTACAGAACTCCACATGTAGTTGATTATTTTCAGACTCTAGATTGGTATTTTATTTCATAGAGTTGAGAGCTATTATAAGAATTTGTTTATTTGACTCATTGTATTTAAATTTTAGTTCAGACTCAGAGATATATCTATTTCATTATAGTTGGGCTCATTATTAATATTTCT
>BQKN01000146.1:657118-667207 GCA_022839385.1 Asparagus kiusianus | reverse complement strand
ATATATATACAAGGAAACCAATATAATATGTGTGTATATATGATTGAGCTTAAAGTGCTAACACACATAATATAAACCTAAACTAATGTTACCCAAGCTTGATCTTGATCTTCATTGTAGCTTAACTTGGTAAACTTGGATGAAGCTTGAACTTGGATCTTCAACTTTGAATAGCAAGGCTTCACTCCACAATTCCGCCAACCTCCATTTGATATGATCGTTATGACATAATTCCATCCATCCTCCAACACGTTGTTTGTCTATAATAAATAGAAATACATAAACACTAGACAAATAACATTAGTAGTAAATTGTTTGTTAAACATCATCAAAACAAAAAGGCCAACACATTTTTGAAGAACAAGTGATCAAGCAAATAGTAATGTCGATCATTTATATGTTTCATCCACAAAGATCAAGAAATATGCTTAGGATAAAATATTAAGAACATTTGAATTATTTTGACAAGAAACTAGAAAAATTAGTCATGATAAGCTCTTGGATATTGTTTCAACCCATATAAAGTTTTTAGCACCCGGTAAACGTGATTTGAAAGAAAGGATCAAGAAATCTTGGAGGGTTGATCAACATAAATCTCTTCATTTATAAAACCATTTAGATATGCATTTTTAATGTTCATTTTAAATGGTTTGAAAATTTTAAGACGTGCAAAAGCTAAAAACATATGAATAGACAAGAATTGACTACATCCTTACAACTCGGTACAAAGGTTTCGTCATAGTGTATACTAGGCAATTATTTTAGCTTTTCTTATTAAAAAATAATAATAATATGTAATGAAAAACAAACTATGTAAAAAATAAGATTTTCATTTAAAAGTTTTGATCAATATATGTTTCTAAAAAATAAATTTGAAAAGCTTAAAACATTATTTATATTATGTTCAAAAATGAATATATCTATCAAATTCTTTTCCAAATAAGATGAAAATATTTTCTTTCATATATTTTGCAAAAATATCCACATAGTCCAAACATAAGTCATCTTTTAAAGAAAATGAAAAACAACAAACAAAAAAAATTGTTCTTCAAAAAATAAAAAATGTTTTAGTACCCAAACACTCTTGGTACTGAAGAGTTTAGAGATATGACCCCTATCAATTAAATCCAAAGCCCTTAGGTTATGACCCCCTTAGGTTATGATAAGTGCGCCAATGTCAAACACAAAAAAACAATATGATCATGAAGTTTGGTCATCCTTGACCTACGTTCGCTCCTTACCCTTGAAGAGAATCTCCACTATCAACACAAAAAGCTACACAATCGGTTTTCAACGCTCACCGATAAACGTTTACAACTCACACAATTGCAATCACATAATATACTCCTCTAAGTGTTGGCCTAGCCCGTGTCACATTTCTCAAGTGCTCGGAATCACAATCTTTCCCTAGGATTTACAACTGACGCCACTTCTCTTGGAATTGACCCCGTCTCTCACCAACCACTTCTCTAAGTGTACTTGTGTATTATAATATGTTCTCAACAATAAAGCACTAATACAATGGTTTGTTCTCTAACAAAGATGAGAACAAAATACTAAGCTCACTCTCAATGATACAACCCGCAACCCAAATGTGAAAAATACTTAAGCTCAAGGGGTGTGTGTGTAACCAAAGAGTATAAATAAAATCAAATTCAAATTAATCTAACAAGTAAAAATGTAACAATTGAAATATAAACAAGCTAGATAATAAGTTTAAGAAAACTTCTCTAAACAAAGAGGGATGAAGAATTGAGGCTCAACTCCTCAAAGATGAAATCAATATTCTCCTCTTTGTGAAAGTTTCTTCATATTAAACACACTTAAACTTCCTTAAAACTTCTTAAACAAGCTTGTAAACTTGTTTTTAAACTCACTTCTTGGTTGTTCAAAATGTTGAGGCAAAGGAGTATATATAGGTTCTCAAAATAAAGCCCAAAAAACCAAAACAAATTACTAAATCCCATAAATTTAGGAAAATTGCAAGTAGCCGTTATAGTAGTCGTCAGTCGACTGATGGTACTATTCAGTAGACTGATGAGATGACTGATGGCTACCGCTCAAACATCACCGGTCGACTAATGATACTATTAGTCGACTGATGAGTTCCTTCGGTCGACTGATGGGGATAAGTCGACTGAGCAGAAACAAATGACAATTCCAGCGGATTTCTTGAGTCGATTGATGACCCTTGTCAGTCGACTGAAAATATGCACATTGGCTAGTTTGAATAGTAAATCTAATTTTTGAAGTGCTTTTAAAAAGTAGCAAATAAATTCAAAAAATTATAAAACTTGGAAAAATGCTTATAAACATGAAAATAAATATGTCACAAAAGAAAAATTTTAAATATCATTTCTCGTTTGTGAAAACTCATCATTTTGCAAACTCTCGAGAAAATGTGTTCATTGAAATACTTGATTTTGATGAAATGATTTCAAACGAGCTTGGAAGTTCTTATAAACTTATTAAAAAATGTAAAATGGTATCACTAAGTCAATAATCCACAAACACGTTATTTTATTAAAACGATAAACACGTTATTTTCTCAAAACAACGTATAACGCGATAAATATGAAGCACATGTACATGTATATGAATATACGTATTTGTTTCATAGCTAAAATTTATCTTTCAAAATAATTGTATGGCTAAACATATCTTTTTGCAAAGTGAAACAACCAATGAAAGCCATAAAACGAAACGTGTATGTATGAAATTTGAGCTTTAAGCATGACACACAAAGTAAACACCTAAACCGAAAAACACTATACCAAGCAATGATCTTCAATATAGCTTGTCTTGGTTACGAATGAAGCGATGTTGTGATCTTGACTTAAATTATGATAGCTTCATTCTGATATCTACCAACCTCCTTTGAGTATCATCGTGAACGCGCAAATCCATCTAACCTCCAACATAGGATTTTTGTGTAAAATACCTAACAAGCAAATAAATACTTGATAAATATTGTTAGCAATTATTTGTTAATCTTCAAAACTAGATTAGAAAGTAGGCTCATAAACATGAGACCTAACACATCACCCATGATCACACACAAATCATCATAGTGTTGGACCCTAATGCCACAAGGAAAGAACCCTAGAGGGGGAATGAATATGGTTTATGCTAATTCAATCCGATTTCATGCCAATTAATAAATTAATTAATAAATATCCTAGAAAATTAGATATGCAACAAGATATAGATTCAAGGATATACAATATAAACAAGGGTGAGATAAAAAAATAAACAAGAGTGGTAATGCGTAAATAAACCAACACAAACACAAGCAAATAATCACGGAGTTCGGTCCTTCCGACCTACGTCTCCGCTCTCCACTCCCGGGAAGAAATTCACTATCACACTGGGTTTTTAATACTCACCCAAAAACGTTTACACCTCACACTCAGTTTTCTAGCTCATCAAAAACTTTACAATCAACACTCTTGCAATCCCACTCTACACCCTCTTAAGTGTTGGTCTCTAGCCCCTCCCTCAAAGGCTCGGATTTATAACCTCTCCCTAGGCTTTATTACCGATGCCACTCCTCTTAGGATGATCTCGTCTCTCACCACACACTCCTCTCGGTGTATAAGTGTATTACAAAGTGATCTACACAATGAAAGCTCAAATACGAATTTTGTTCTCTAATACAAAGATGAGAACTAAGTGTAAGCTCACTCTCTAAGTCATACAATTTCACAACCCCAACTATACTATGTATACAAATACAATAAACTTAATGGTTGTGTGTATAAACAAAGAGTAAAATAAATATAAACTTAATTTAATCTAGTAAAAAATTAAATATGACAAATTAAGTATAAATAAGCTAGATAATATGTTTAAGAAAACTTCTATAAAACAAGAGTGAGAGAGAGATGAGTTGAATGCCCAAACACCAAAGAATGATCTCTTCAAGCTCTTGTGAAAATTTCTTCACAAACAAACTCTTAAACAAACTTAAAAACAAACTTTAAACTCTAGTAAACTTGTTATAAATACTTCTTAATTGTCACAGAATGTTAGAGGAAAAGGGGTATATATAATACAAAGCCCAAAAACGAAGAAAACCTAGCAAAAAGACAAAATATAGAAAGATAGAAAAAACTAGTCATTGGGCCGTCAGTCGACTGATACTATTCATCAGTCGACTGATGAGCTGACTGTTACAAGCATACAACACGTCATCAGTCGACTGATGAACTCGTCAATCGACTGATCAATCAACTGAATAAGAAACAAAAACTAATGACGATTCTAGACATTTTTATCAGTCGATTGAACACTTTCATCAGTCGACTGATAACACAATATCAGCCTGATTACTACAGAAAATTTGATTTTTGAAGTGCCTTTAAAAATAGCAAATAAATTCTAAAAATTATAAAAATTTGAGAAATGATTATAAACATGATAATAAATATGTTACAAGAAGAATTTTTGGAATAGCACTTCACATTTGTGAAAATCCATCATTTTGCAAAACTAGTCAAATCAAGAAATGTCAACACACTTGTTTTTCGACATTTTAACTTAAACACAATTTTAAAACTTTATAAAATGATTTTATAGACTTAATGAAAGATGTATATCATGATTTTTAAGTCCATAAATAAAAAACTCAATATTATGCAAAAATGAAGTTTTGCATAATATATGTATTTGACAAAATGATAAATATGAAACATATAAATATGTATATAAAAGTATATTTGTTTCATATCTATATAAACTTGAAAGCTATAAAACCAAAACGTGTATGTGTATATATGATTGAGCTTAAAAGTATCTACACACAAGTATAAAAACTAAACTATAAAAACTATACTCAAGCTCTTGATCTACGATGAAGCTCTTCTTGGTAAACTTGCGAATGAAGCTTGATCTCGTATTTGACTTGATATGCAATGGCTTCATACCGATATTCCTTCCATCCTCTAATGGATATGATCGTGAATGCTCGATTCTATCCAACCTCCAACTCATTATTTGTCTAGAATAAATAGGAAAACACAAACAATAGAAAAACAACATTAGTCGTAAATTATTTGTTAAAACATCATCAAAACAAAAAGGGCCAACAATCTCCCCCTTTTTGATGATGACAAATAATTTACATAAAGAGTATATAAAAACTATACCCAAGCTCTTGATCTACGATGAAGCTCTTCTTAGTAAACTTGCGGATGAAGCTTGATCTCGTATTTGACTTGACATGCAATGACTTCATAATGATATTCTTTCCATCCTCCAATGGATATGATCGTGATACTCGATTCCATCTAACCTTTATTATTTTTTTATAATAAATAGGAAAACACAAACACTAGACAAACAATATTAGTCATAAATTGTTTGTTAAAATATCATCAAAATAAAAAGGGCCAACAATCTCCCTATTTTTAATGATGACAAATAATTTATACAAAGAGTATATAAAATATACAATAAAACATAATTCTCATAAATATACTCACAAATCCACTTGTTTCTCCCCCTTTGGCAACATCAAAAATGGGGAAAACAAAATAATAAAGAGAGCGAAGGCTCCCCCTACCTATAAGCACGGTGAGTATAAAAATAATAATAGAAATAGGGAATGCTCCCCTATCAAAAAGGCTTAATGAATATACGCAATGAAATGCACAGCAAAACATGTGAGCAAGCATAGATGAAAACATGCTAAATGTAACTCACATACAAAATGACAATGAGGACACATAAAGATATATCAATATGAAATAGTGTGTCTCATAACACAAACATAAAAATAATGTATAAATAGATTTAAGAAATCAAAAGAAAGAAAAACATGAAAATCATGAAAAAAATTCAAATGAAAATAAATCAGTCAAATGAAATCATAAATCAATGAATCAAACCAATATCAATTTCAATAAAAAATCAAGAAAGCAACCACATCAACTCATAAAAACATATATCACCCGGTAAACATGAAATAAATCCGAGGGGTTGCTTAAACACAAATCTCTCATGAAAATCAAAACCAGTTAAAATGAAAACAAAGGAATTTGACTTAAAAAATTGTTATCATTTACAAAAAGTTCAAAACACATTTTTCAAAAACCAAGAAATTAAAAACACTAAGAAAATTGATTTAAAATCAAACTTGTTTTGGTACTTATTTACTCTTGATACCTAAGAGTCTAGGGACATGACCTCTATCATTAAAGCTAAAAGCCCTAGGGTTATGAACCCATTTGGGCGCATTTAGTGTACTAACATGGTCAAATAATAGTCATGTCAATGACATTTCCGATTTCAAGTAGGCATGCACGGGAATCATTTGTAAAAATAGGTTTTTCTTTTAAATTATTTTGCAAATGAGAAACTCCCTTCAAATCAAAACAAAATTTGATCAAATGACCAAAACGACCACAAACATCACATTTAAACTTTTGTGGCTTAATAAAATCATTTGGTAAAGGTGAAGTCTTTTTTAAATCATAGCAAAATTTTACCAAACGGCCAAAACATCTACATAGATCACATTTAAACACATGAGCATGCTTATGATGAACTTTATGAGTGCGTGTATATACATGTCTATGTGATGAAAAAACTTGATGAGATGCACAATGAGCTTTAGCATTCTTATGTTTGTGTGCATCATAACAAAATTTAGATAAATGGCCTTTACGATCACAAATGGAGCACTTGTAAACTTTGTTATATATGTTTGCATAATGAGTGGATGATTTTGCATTAAACTTGGTACACATATCCACAAGTTTATTATGATTAACAATGCATGAATTAAGAGTTTAATCTAAAGAGGTAATACAATTTTTAACATCACTCTACTCATCATTAGGCACATATGCATTAACATTAGGAGTAGTACATATATGATCATTTCTAAAAGAATTAAACTCATTTCTAATGTTCTCTACTTCTAGTATGACATTATTCTTAGCATGAGATAAGCTAGAAATGGATGAGGTCAACTTTTTATTTTCCAAATTTAACAAGTTATTGTTTTCTTTAAGCATAGTATTTTCTTTTGCAATGATATCAAATTTGGACACTAGCTCCTCATGATCAGATTTTAATGCAACATGCTTACTTGTTAAATTAATAAAATTATTATGCAACTTATTATAGGCATACATTAACCTATCATATGCACAAGCGAGTTCACTAATAGATGGTTCACTATCAGAATCGGAATTGCTTACCACATTAGGGCTATCGCCTAGTGGTCGTGTGCATGATGATGATGCTCCAACCTCACTTGAAGTAGAATCCGCCAACACACGTCGGATCTCCTCCAAGCTTCATTGATGTGCTTCCATAAATTTTCATAGTTTGTAAGCACTATTAAAATGAGCAAGTTTATTAGAAATAGATGATTCAAAAGCATTAAGCATAAATTTTAATACTAATTTATTTATAGTAAACATCTTTTTATCATGATTGCTCTACTTGGATTTCTCCAAGGAGGACACAACATAAGCATGATCAATGACTTCTTACATTTTAATATTTTTAGATCTAACAAATATTTTAAATTTAAAACACCACTGTGCATAGGGGAAAGCATTGAAATATGGAGCAACATTAATATCATAACCTAAACTAGGTGCACAATGCATATCCATAATTAAAAGATGTACAAGCAAGATAACAATAAATCTCAAAATTAGATTAGCACAAATATGAGAACAAGGAACTTTTACTCTTGGTGATTAACCCTCAAATCAAGAGCACCAAGCTCTGATACCAATTGTTGGACCCTAATGTCACTAGGAAAGAACCCTAGAGGGGGATAAATAGGATTTATACTAATTCAATCCGATTTCATGTCAATTAAAAAACTAATTAATAAATATCCTAGCAAATTAGATATGCAACAAGATATAGATGCAATGATATACAATATAAACAAGGGTGAGATAAAAAAAATAAACAAGAGTGGTAGTGCACAAATAAACCAACACAAACATAAGCAAATGATCACGGAGTTCGGTCCTTCTGATCTACGTCTCCGCTTCCCACTCCCGGGGAGAAATCTACTATCACACCGGGTTTTTAACGCTCACCCGAAAATGTTTACACCTCACACTCGGTTTTCTACCTCACCCAAAACTTTACAATCAATATTCTTGAAATCCCACTCTACACCCTCTAAGTGTTGGTCTCTAGCCTGTGTTTCTCTCAAGTGCTCGGATTTACAACCTCTTCCTAGGCTTTACTACCGACGTCACTCCTCTTGGGACGACCTTATCTCTCACGAGACATTCCTTTTGGTGTGCAAGTGTATTACAAGGTGATCTATACAATCAAAGCTCAAATACAAATTTTGTTCTCTAATATAAAGATGAGAACTAAGTGTATGCTCATCTCTAAGTCACACAATCTCACAACCCCAATTATAGTATGTATGCAAATATAATAAGCTCAATGGTTGTGTGCGTAAACAAGGAGTAAAACAAATATAAACTCAATTTAATCTAGCAAAAAATTAAATATGACAAATTAAGCATAAACAAGTTAGATAATGAGTATAAAAAAACTTCTCTAAAACAAGAGTGAGAGAGAGAGATGAGTTGAATGCCTAAACACCAAAGAATGATCTCATCAAGCTCTTTGTGAAAATTTCTTCACAAACAAACTCTTAAACAAACTTAAAAACAAACTTTAAACTCTTGTAAATTTATTTTAAACACTTCTTAATTACCTCATAATGTTAGAGGACAATGGGTATATATAGGATCATAAGACAAAGCCCAAAAACCAAGAAGACACAGTAAAAAGATAAAAAAATAGAAAACTGGAAAAAACTAGCCGTTGGGCTGTTAGTTAACTGATACTGTTCATCAGTCGACTGATGAGATGACCATTACAGGCCAACAACACGTTATCAGCGTTGGCCTTTTTGTTTTAATAATGTATTAATAAACAATTTACGACTAATATTATTTGTCTAGTGTTTGCGTTTTCTTATTTATTCTAGACAAACAATAAGTTGGAGATTAGATGGAATCGAGCTTTCACGATGATATCAAAAAGAGGTTGGTGTAATATCGGAGTGAAGACAATGCATTCAAGTCAAGTTCAAGTTCAAACTTCATCCATAATCAAGATGAGCTTAATGAAGACCAATTGCTTGGGTATAATTAGTTTAGGTTTATATTATGTGTGTTAGTACTTTAAGCTCAATTATATTCACACATACATTTACACGTTTTTGGTTTTGATGGTTTACAAGTTTATATAAATATGAAACATATATTCTTTTTTACATATATACACACCACGATCATTTCATATTTGTCAATTTTGTCTTAGCAATATGTTTAGCCATATATATGAAATAAATTGATATAGTTATATATATACTGTAAAACCCCGAAAATTTCTACAATAAATATATGCGAATTATTAATAGTAAATAATTCCCTTGTGATGAATAATCATATATATACACATATATATGTCATATGAATGTAATTATCTGTGTTTGAGAACCCAACAAGTGATTTTAAGTGAGAGAAATCGAGTGGAGTGCCCAGCATGTTTAATGCCTAGCGGCAGGCCTTTTTCTGCTGCCCGGTCGACCGACGCGGTCGACAGTGGCAGTCGACCGCACCGGTCGACCGACCAGCGATCAGAGAGTTTTTCTCAGGTTTGGTTTTATCGGGTTTCGGGTCGGGTTGCGGGTTTGGTATATAAGCTCATGTGCCCGAGAGAGCTCCCTTCAGATCTAAAACTAAAACCCTAGCCCCCCTCTCTTCCCCAAAACCCTATTTTCTCCTTGCTTGGTGATTTAGGAGGAGTTCTTGAGGATTTTCAGCGGGATTGTTGGATTTCAGCGAAGGGATCAACCTCCTGTAGATCTAGGGATTCATCTTCTCACCAGAGGCGAGTAACTTCTCGCCTAACTCCACTCCCTTTTGGTTTTTATGCAAAGTTTGAGTTTTTATTGAATTTTATTGGGCCAAAAACCGTATTTTTCTTGTAGAGATAGTAGATCTATATGGTATATGTTTGAGAATCATGTTTTTAACCTTAAAATCTTACTGAAGGATTTTATCAACAAGATCTAGATCTGGGTTTTCT
>BQKN01000146.1:595108-657108 GCA_022839385.1 Asparagus kiusianus | reverse complement strand
ATGACGATATTTGATTATTCCCACAGTCCTCGTGTTGGACTATAATCTATAGAAGTCCTCGTGTTGGACTATAATCCCTCTCAGTCCTCGTGTTGGACAATTGTCACTTATTCCATGAGTTTGGAACACTACTATAGTTAGTTCTTGTTTCGGACATAGCTCTCAACCCTGCATGTGACTATTATACAACTTTTCACGACATGATAATTATGTAGATTTTGGTACAACTTTTTGACATGATATTCATGTAAGTAATAACTTGATGTTCATATTGGCTATGTCACAGCACTGTAATTATACTCTGGTGTTTGTTGTATTTCTTCTATTATTGTTGCTGTACTAGAACCTTGAGTTTGGTATTTCGGGGTTTACAAATTTGAGATATAAGGTATATACATGAGGGTTTCCTTGTTTGGATTTTTTTCGCTCGACGTACCTATTCTCGTGTTGTAAATTTCTAAATACTAAAACCCTCTTTCGTAAGATCAAGGATTTTAGATCTATTATATATTATCTGTATTTTCATATACAACGAGCCCTTTTCCCTTGGGGTTGGTTGTGATGTTACTCACTAGCGCTTTGACGCTCGTTGTCCCTCCCCCTTTCAGGTCACGAGCCAGGAGCATGGAGAGCCGCAGGTTGATAGCGGACCATTTTAGTGTTCAGCTTTACATTTTAGCTATGTATTATTCTCTTTGGGATCCACTGTAGTTGGTATTAGACTTTTGAGGACTATTTTATAGATGTTGTAAAGGTTGTATGCCTTATTTCCTTCATTTAGACTTGTTGTATTTGAGGCTTGTTAAGAACCTCAGTATTTTCATTTCAGACATTGTCTATGTATTTTCTGTATGTTGGATGATGAAATATTATTTCGATCCCTATCATTTCATTAGTTATCTCTTGTATTATCTTTTACTTACTTTTGTACCTACCCCTGTTATTGACTCTACTAGAGTGATAGAATTGTGATGGTGAAACATGTTATTGTACGGTGTGGTGCATGGCAGGTTTAACATCCTTGGTTTCTCCTAGGACTGCAGCCTTGTGTGAACCCAGGGGCGTCACATATACACGTATTTATTTCATACCTATACATGCAAATAAACATGATTTCATTAATGGATTAAAGACGTTTATATGCAAAATTATATGTTTATAGATTGAAGACGTATTTACACTATTTTCATATCTTTTATAAGTCTATAAATCCCTTCAAAATGTTTCAAGAGGTTGTTTAAGTCATTTTGTCAAAATCATGTGTTTTTGAGATTTTGTATTTTAAATGATTCTGCAAAATAATAAGATTTCACAAATGAGAAGTGCTATTTGAAAACCATTTTTTATAACATGTTTATTTTCATGTTTACAAGCATTCCTCAAAGTTTAACATTTTTCTGAATTTGTTTGCTATTTTTTAAAAGCAGTTTAAAAATCAAATTTACTATTTAAAACATGTTAGGAATGTGTTATCAGTCGACTGATGCGTGGTATTAGTCAACTGATGCATGGTATCAGTCGACCGAAGAACTCGCCTAAAATTATCAAAAGTTTCTATTTTTGTGACTGATAAACTATCAGTCGACTGATGAGTTTATCAGTCGACTAATGAGATCTTCAGTCGACTGATGAGCTGGGAGCGACCTGTAATGTTTGGCTCATCAGTCGACTGACGTACCCCATCAGTCGACTGATAGTCTCTAACGGCTATTTTTCTCAGCTTTGTACTGTTTTGATTTTTTATCTTTTTGCTGGGTTTTCTTGATTTTTGGGGTTCCCTATATATAGCCCCTCATACCCAGCTATGTTTAATCATCAAGAGAATGTTTTAAATAAGATTAAGTGGGTTTTAAGTTTGTTTTTAGTGTTTGTTTCAAAATTTTATTTGTGAAGAGCTTGAGGAGATCATTCATTGGTGTTTGAGTATCCAACTCTTCTCCCTCTCTCTCTTGTCATCTAGAGAAGTTTTTCTAAAATCTTATCAAGCAATTTATATGTTTGATTTTCATTTCTTTAAGCTAGAGTTTATATTGAGTTTAGTTTGATTTTGATTTACACTCATTGTTCACACACAACCTATTAAGCTTATTATATTTGTATACATAGTATAATATAGGGTTGTGGGTTTGTGACATTAAGAGTGAGCTTTCATTGTATTCTCATCCATATTAGAGAATAAATTATTGTATAGAGCTTTTATTATGAGGATATACTTTATAATACACTTGTACACCGAGAGAAGTATGTGGTGAGAGACGGGGTTGTCCCAAGAGGAGTGGCATCGGTAGTAAAGCCTAGGGAGATGTTGTAAATCCGAGCACTTGAGGGAGACACGGGTTAAAGACCAACACTTAGAGGGTGTAGAGTGGGATTGCAAGAGTGTTGATTGTAAATTTTTTGGTGAGCTAGAAAACCAAGTGTGAGGTGTAAACGTTTCGGGTGAGCGTTAAAAACCTACTGTGCTAGTGTATTCTCCCAAGAACTGGGGAGTAGAGACGTAGGATGAAAGGTCCAAACTCCGTGATCATATTGCTTGTTTGAGTTTGCATTGGCGCACTCTTTTTGTTCATCTTTTTAGCCTTTTCCTCTTTGTTTATATTGTCCTCTAGTTTGTTTACCCTTATTTATATTGCTTATCCTTGCATATAATTGTTACATATCTAATTTGCTAGGATATTTGTTTATAAGTTTTTAATTGGTATAAAATCAGATTAGATTAGCATAAATCCTACTCACCCCCTAGAGTTCTTTTCTAGTGGCAATAGGGTCTAACAATAAGTCAACTGATGAACTCGTCAGTCGACCAATGACATCATCAGTCAATTGATCAGTTGACTGAATAAGGAACAAAAAATAATGATGATTCCATGCATTTTCATCAGTCGACTGAACACTTTCATCAGTCGACTGATAACATAATATCAGCCTGATTAAAACAGAAAACCTGATTTTTAAAGTGCCTTTAAAAATAGCAAATAAATTTTAAAAATTATAAAACTTTGAAAAATGATTATAAATATGATAAGAAACATGTTACAAAAAAATTTGGAATAGCATTTCACATTTGTAAAAACTCATTATTTTGCAAAACTAGTTAAAACATGAGATGTCAATACACTTGTTTTTACATTTTGACTTAAACACAATTTTAAAACTTTGTAAAATGATTTTATAGACTTAATAAAAGATGTATATCATGATTGTTAAGTCCATAAACAAAAAACACAATATTATGCAAAAATAAAGTTTTGCACAATATATGCATTTGACACAATGATAAATATAAAACATATAAATATGTATATGAAAGTATATTTGTTTTATATCTATATAAACTTAAAAGTTATAAAACCAAAATGTGTATGTGTGTATATGATTGAGCTTAAAAGTATCTACACACAAGTATAAAACCTAAACTATAAAAACTATACCCAAGCTCTTGATCTACAATGAAGCTCTTCTTGGTAAACTTACGAATGAAGCTTGATCTCGTATTTGACTTGATATGCAGTGGCTTCATATCGATATTCCTTCCATCCTCTAATGGATATGGTTATGAATTCTCGATTCCATCTAACCTCCAACTCATTATTTATCTACAATAAATAGGAAACACAAACACTAGACAAACAATATTAGTCGTAAATTGTTTGTTAAAATATCATCAAAACAAAAAGGGCCAACACATAGTGTATGAGAGGGGTATTTAAATACTCCTTCAACTTAGAGCTATTGTACTTTTTGTACTAAAATTAATAAAAAATGAATGGTGCATAATGCAAGATAAATAGACTTTTAAAGAACTATTGTAAGATAATCTATGCAAAATAAATATACCTTTACCCGGTAATGAATCTGGATTCATAGTGATAATTTTAGTCTGTAGATTATAACCAAGCCCACTCAAATTCATGCCGTTTGCATATTATAGAGTTTCCTCTTCAAGCCCTTCATTTGGTTCATTACATTTTCCTTAATGAATTTAACTCTGCACTGTCTATTTACCTTTTCCACAGCCACCTTATATGCTTGCATCTTAAAGTTCTTGTCTACTTTCAGATCATCTTTCACCAATTGGGCGAGGATGGCGATTAGAACATCATGATATTTTGTAGTTCAAAACCTATAAGGAGCACCCCTATTATTTGGAGACTTGTTTATGATTGTTGATAATATTTTTCTTTTGCAAATTGCTTTCTTCTTTCTTTTATTTGGCGAACTTTCTTTAGTGTCAACTTGAATTGTTCTTTTTAATGAAGGGGTGTCGCCAGAGTGGGTACCACTATTATGTGAGCTAGGGGTAGTATAAATAATTAGATGACTATACTGTCAAGCATGTTGATATATAACATTGGTTGTTGTGTCATATATGAGAAATTGGATTCAAGAAGGATAAGATGGAAAATGAGGTGGAGTAGTAATGAAGTGGATAGAAGGGAATGGCATGTAATTCATGTTCAAGATTGAAGAAGCATTAGGTGTTCTAGGGGAAGGAGTACCCTTGTTTTTTTTCTCCATCATCATAGTCTGCCATACCTAGTGGTTGTAAGAGATTTTTTGATAATAGAAAATATGAGAAAATATTCATCAATAAAATAATGAAAACATAATCAAGAAAAATCATGACAAGATATTAGATATTTCTAACAATAATATAAATCTCATTAGCAAGAATAAAACTTGAGAAGATGTTCATTAATAATACATGTCCTACAAAGAAAATACATCACTAAGTAGTACAATGATGCATGTAAGCACTTATTATTAGATTACATGCTAATCTCAGTATTGTCTTCACCATGGTTTTTTATTACAATAATCTACCCAGATAGCAAATGTAATTGATCCCTCTTCTCTTTCCATTCGATTCTTCAAATTTTCAAAAGTTGATTCAATTTTAAATTATAGAGATGAATGTATTAAATTGAACAGGTCTCTATCATTGTTTATTGACCTACCCCTGTGCTGTTTTAAATGATAACGCACAACTGCAATAAGGGAAAATGAAACTAGTCAATGTAGTGTAACCTGCATCACGCATATAGTATTTGCCTACAATTACTAATTATAGAAAGAAGTAAATACACTTGACCTTTTTTAAAATCTTATATAAATAGACATAATTTGTTTGAATGATTCATTACCATCATAGACTCTCAATCCATGAGATTATAATCTTCACAGGGCATCTTGTAATACTCTATAATCATTTGCAGATCCTTCTCATCCAACTAGGACATACAAAAATAACTTATTGGGAGTGCAAGCAGCTAGAATATTTTACGTAAACCCTTTACGACCTCTAAACCATGCAACAAGTTTGGTGGAAAGCATGTCATCAATATGGGTTCCATCTATTTTACCAATGCAACCCTATATCATGCATTAAAATGTTATTATATCATATTAAAATTAAGTTAAAAGTTATTATGTTTATTATACGAATGAGTTATTACCTTGAAATAAGGAGAGCACAATGGGTTGTTGGCGGTCACTGGCGACACTTTATTTAGTGCTTGCTTCATGTACCTCTCCCTTAAACCACCAACTGCTCCTAAGCATTTGTTGTAGTATCTAAAAATTATTTTACTTGATCTTATAAAATGTGATGTTACTATTCTATTGTTTATATTGAACATCAATTGTTCTTCTATTCTAACATCTCTTAAACTTTTTTAGTAGATTAGTGTATCTCATTATTCTAACAAGATTTTCAAATGCACGCGGCCTCATTTGAACGTACTCCCTACAACTAGCACTATAACCATAGAACACAAGGTTAATGTGTAAATCTCTAGAATCTATTTTCTATTATTTTCCCTCCCTAGGTAGATAAGAGATTAATTTCCATTTACAATGCATCTTCATTAAACATGTAAATACACTAATGATGGCAAAAACAGTAGTATGAGAAGACATCCTCAATAATATGTCTTCCTCAATGTTATCCATCTACAATTATCATGAAGATAACAAAGCAATAAGAGCTGTGTACTTACAAGTATTATTTTATAAAAATAAAATATATTTTTTATTACTTACTTATAACATTAATACTAAATAATATTTTCTCCCTTTCCCTTCAACAATAATTAGATATTGTATAAATAATAACAAATTCATTCATGCAAACCCTTAATTACAAATAGCAGTAAAAAAATTAAAAGTAATTTTTAGGGTAAAGTTATACTTTTGCTAGTTTGTAAGCAAGATCTGAGGCAGAGAATATGTCAACTTTTAGATCTAAGCATAATCATCGCAAATTTGAACAAATCTACCAAATTAGCATAATCGAACCCAAATCGAACTTGGAGCTGTTAGGATAGGAAAGATCTCAATCGATTAATAGAGAGACCAAAGAAATAAGAAGAAGCCCCAAATAAGTTTTAGCAACTTAGCAAAATCACTACGAGTCCCCTCTAGAAATTAACCCTCTAGAAGAAACTCTCTAATCATGCTCTATTTTTTTAGAACTAATTTAAGCAAAAAAAAATAATTTGATTTGCATTAATTTGGGAGTAGAGACTAAAAAAGAGAGAGGGAATTGAGAAGGGGCACACAAAGCACGAGGGAAATGAAATGGGGGAAGGAGATGATGATAATATTGAGAAGGAGGTCACGAGGGAGGCATAAGGAGCTGAGGTGGAGCTTTTTGTCAGATATCCACCCAAATCCGAGAGGATTTGGGATATCCCAAAAATTTGATGTTTTTGGGGTTTTATTGATATCTTATCCTAGAATTTCTTTTGGAAACATACTAAGTTTTTGGAATCCTATTTTGTAAAAAGTATCACATTTTATCCACGAATTGCTATCTCAACTCAAATCCAAAAAAAATTTGATGCACCTAATGGGTCCTTAGACATTTTATTTTTATGTTGTAGAATCTGGCTCACATGCGAGATTCCTAAGAGGACGAACCATTATCTTGAATTAATATTGATGATGTGGTGATGATTGAGATAGAGTAATGTTCTCATGAGATGTTACTCTGGGTGCCTATCATGCATGAGTTCTTTCCAAAATAAGAAAAGATAAATATTTTTAAAAATTCAGTACTATGAACTTGTATGAATCTTTTAGAAAACCACTATGAAGTATTTTTATTTACAATTTTCATCATAAATTTTTTAACAGTAAACCACTCATTGGTTATCTCCGTTACATGAAGCCATGACTTACACATGATAAATTTTAGACAAAATTAACCCTAATAATAAGAACATAAAATTTTAATAAATTCAAATTTTATGTACATAGAAAGAGACTCATTAGTCTTTTCAAAATTGTTGCTAACATCGTTAACTTCTTGAACCCAGTTCCTAGTTTTAAAAACCAGAATGGTTTTGAATATCTTACATTTAAATAATTTCCATATATATGCTACTTTCCACTTCCTTCTTGATCTTTTCTCTATAAAATAACATCTCCTCCCTCTTCCTCACTCAATCTCCATTTCTTCTTTCTCAATCTCTTCTTCCTCTTTTTCTATCGATGGAGTGGGATGATGGTGATCTTATGTCGATCGTGCAGAGTTGTTCCCTAATGAAAGGGAAAGCTCTGGTGACTACTTTTGATTCATTTTCTCATCGTCCTCCTCTTTCTCCTCCTCCTCTACCTTCATCAATATTAGAAGAGTCAACGTTGCCAATGGTATCAAATTCATTTTCACTTCTTTCTCCTCCTCTTACTTCTCCAATAAGAATAGATGGAAGAATGTTGCCAGTGATAGCAATTCCATTTGATCCTTCATCTAATCTTCTTCCTCTTTCTCCTCCTCCTTTGCCTTCAATGAGAATGGAAGAGATAATGTTGCCAGCGATATCAAATCCATTTGATCTATTTTCTAATCTTCTTCCTCTTTCTCCTCTTCCTTATCCTCCTCCTCTGCCTCCAATAAGAAACAAGGAGGCATTGATGTCAATGGAATCAAACTCATTTGATCCATTTTCTAATCTTCTTCATCTTTCTCCTCCTCCTCCTTTGCCTCCGATGAGAAACAATGAGGTAATGATGTCAATGGAATCAAACGCATTTGATCCATTTTCTAATCTTCTTCCTCTTTCTCCTCATCAGTCCTCCATATCAATGGACGAGAAAATGTCGCCATTGACATCGAGTTCATGTTCTTTTCTTCCTCCGCTACATCAGCCTCTATTTCCAATGAAAAAAGAGGAGAGAATCAAAAATCCAAGAATGACGGCTAAAGTCAAAAGAAGGTAAATAATATATTCTTATTTTAATTTGATTTATTACTATAGTTATTTATGATGTCATTTTGATATTGATAATTTTAAAGTTTGGGCTGATTTTTCGTAGATTATAAAATATTAACTATGATCTCATTGCGGTTTAGGGAGAAACCGAAGATTAGGAATGGTGGGTTGAAATGGGAAGTAAAGGAAGTGTGTTTGGACAAGAACATCATCTTTGGAGATTTTTGGGCATGGCGCAAATATGGAGAGAAAAAAATTAAGCACTCGGCCAACATTCATCGGTAAATATATGTGAGGTTAATTGCAGATAGACCCATATGTTATGTTGTTATAAAGTTACTATCTCTCTACTTTTATTTTGCTAGATAGAATCTATAGTGATTTTTTTTACTCTTTTTAGGCCTATTGTAAAAAAAAAGCAATCACTCTCTTTCTCTAAAGGGAAAATTATAGTCTCAAAAATTTTACCTAGGGATTTTATCTTCAGAAAATAAAATTAAAGTGATAGTTTGTTAAATACAACCATACTAGCGAGGTCTATCTGCAATTAACCATAGAAAATTTAACTTTAAAGTTATGCTTATTTTTCTTCTTTAGTTATAGGGTTATTTAATATTAGTCCCTCAAGTTGTCCATACTTGTATTTCAATTTCAAATCTTTGAAATTGCTCATTAGGCCTTTAAATCTCAAGGGTTCTTGCAATTTGATCACTAAATGATCAATACCCCCTCACTTTATGTTCCCCAAAAACCCCTCATTGTTATGGGGGAAAAAGGTTAGCTAAGAGGTGTTTTGGTTAATTATAGAGCGACCAAATTGTAAGACCCTTGACATTCGGCAGACTTATGAGCAATTTTCAAGAATTTGAAAGAATACTACAGAATTATTGAAGATTTGTGGACTAAGATGTAAATAACCTTTAGACAAAACATTGTTTCTTTAGAAAAATATAGGTGGACTCAATATTGTATAAAAAACTATAGGGAATACTACAAGTGCAGCAATAATGACACCAAGAAAACTAATTGCCAAGCAAAGAGACGAATTGAGCGCAACTCCGACGATCCCCAAACACTCACCATCGCCTATGCCGGTGAGCACAACCACCAGTTGCCAATCCGACGCCACTCTCGCTCGAGACCGAGCGAAGACGTCTTCAGCCCTCTGTCGGTGCTCTTGCCTACAACAACATCACCATCAGTGGAAGAGGAAGAAGAAGATGATGGAGAGGTTGCTGACGTGGAGGTTGCTGATGATGAAGGATTCTTTCTCAAAGAAAGTGGTTGTTCGAAGTTGAAAATGAAGGAGATGGCAATCACGATAGCTTCGAGTTCTTCAGCTCTTGATGATGAAGATTAATCTAGTATCATCTCATGATGAAGTAGAGTTTAGTGGAGTAAGGGTCAATTTGGCATGAACCGGTGTAGTTCGGGACCGAGGGAGAGCTGGAATAAAATAAGATCAGTTTATGAATCGATCATATTTTCTCTCAGTTCTTAGATTGATGAAGATTGATAAAGTTGTTACTTGCTTTATATTTTCATTGTTCAGTGGAGTTCAGTAGAGCAAGGATCAGTTTGGCGGATCCTCCTTAAATAACTTTTGGTCTAAATGATCAGTTCAGCTAAGAACGCCGTGTCACAACAAAATAAAATCAGTTCAAATTGATTGATCAAAATTTCTCTCCAAGTGATTAGATTGATGAAGATTGGTCAATCTGTTGTTTGCTTTGTTTCATGGTTGAAGCTGAGCTTAGTACAGTAAGCGTTCGATTAGGCGGTAGTATAAAGTATGTGGTGCGTAGGTATGCACTTAGGGGTGCAAAACAGGCTGCATATATCCGATCTGTTCCATAATCGTATCCAAACTGGATGTGATTACAATAGCCAAAACTTGAAATTAGTCAGATATGGATATGGTTTCGGATTTTTGGTTGGATACAGTTTCTTATACGGATATTGGTTCAAATTTTGAATATGGTTTGGATATTACTTGGCTATAGATTCAGATACGAATTCGGATACGGATACAAATACACGAATATGAATAGTGCTAAAGTTTTTGTTTATATATCTTGAAAACAGTTGCATGCATTTTGGGATGTGGTCATATGTTTGTAGTCTATTGGATCATGATTTTATATTAGTGTGGTAATCAATTGTACATTTTAGACTTAGTTATATTCACATTTATATTATACTACAATTTGATTTAATTTTTTTTAATCAATGGGTATAATAAAACGTGAGGTCTACAAGGAAATTTTTGGCACTTTGTGTTTCAATTCTTGTTTTTTTACTTTTGTGTAATCAACTGCATGTGATTTTTGATCTTGTGAAGTTTGCTTAGGTTAGTATTGTTGAAATTTCGTGAGGTTAAACTACCTCAAACAATTTTTTTCAAGTGATAACTTTTAATGTCCAATTAACATGATCTTTTTTTGTCATATCTGAGTCGTATATGTTTTCCAAATATCCAATTTGTATATGCAATCATATTTGTATCCAGTTCTCTAATATCTGAACCATGTCTGTGTCCATTCAATATGGATATAATTATGACTTTTTCTTACTGAAGAGTGTTAAATTTGTATCTATATTCATTTTTTAAAAGCAAATACAAAGTATCTTATCCAAAAATTCTCCCCTAGATTATGTACTTGTGGATGTGCACAGCTTCTTGATACTGTCGTTGAGAAAGAAGAAAAGTAAGAGCAGAAATTCTTTCCTTGATCAATAGTATCCAATGATGAAATCTTTTACAATTGGGTTGTTCTATTCGTGGATTACAACAAGGATTTTGATGCGTGAAAAGAAGTTTGAAACATTCATGCTCAAAATCTTATTTGTTTCCAATGAATATTAAAGAGGATTTGTATCAAAAAAAACGAAATTCAACTGAACTTTTTTGGTCATATAAAAATCATTTTAATCATTTTAAAAGTGTGACTAAAATTACAAATCTAAGTGAAATCAACATAAATATTTTTTTCCCCTTCACGATCAAATCTGGGATCAGTTCGGTTAGTTCTAAGCTTTTGGATTTTATTGTGTAGCCGCCGAAAAATGAGCCGAGTACGATGAATCTAGACTATTCTGCTGTGCTTCGAGTTGAGCTTCTGATTCCATGTTGTAGCAACTATCCGGGTGTGCGTACATTGCGTTTGAGCAGTGATTGTTGGGCTGAAGACCACAACCCAAAGCTCAACGGAAAGGGGGAAAAAAAAGAAATCCAAAGAATGTTCCAGATTATACCACCCTGTAGCAGAATTAGCCAATCTAGCTTTATGGTAGTGCTCACCCACATCTAGAAAACTAGAGCATCTCTTAAGTGCACGCTACAACAGTCTACTGGGTTTTCAATCATTAACATGATTATGTGTCCACTTTTCAATTTTTAAGAAAGAAGCGTCTCTCTACTCTCCAAGCACAAACTTGTAGTAGAAACCGAAAATATTACACATAGCTCGTCATGGCCTCATCTTAATTCATACATAAACCCCAATCTTGAAGGAAAATCGAACATGGTGATTGGTGTTGGATCTGAGATGCAAGTCTATAACAGACCGGAGACCGAGTGTTTTTTTAGGTGAGGCCGTGAGGGGGGGTTGAATATGTTTTCTACTATTTTTGGTAAACATAGAATATGCAGCAGAAACATATTAAAATAAAAGCGAATACAAAACTAAAAACCGACCAGAGAACACACAAGATTTAATACTGGTTCGGATAGAAATCATTCGTCCATTTTTCCTTCTCATGAAGGAGCTTCCAAAGACTGTACCCTGGAATCTAGCCGAAACCAGTTGGTCCTCACATATGAGTAACACCTAGCCCTAGCTAGCCTTGGCCCTCAATTATCACTGGATTGATTACACTGTAAACCCTCAATTAATACTGGCTTGTGTATGCCATAAAAACAAGTTTGAAACAAAGTATAAAAAATAGTTTAAGCACAAAAAAAAGGATCTTACAGCCTTTTTGATAAGCAGTCTGTTCTTCAAAATATTAAAGTAAAGCTTGATGAAGGACGATGTAGATCTTGATTCCAAGGGCAACTCCTCTTACTAAGATGATCCGATGTTGTTGAGTGCAACGAGAAAGAATTTGTTGAGGCTTTGGGGTTTCAAATCACAAATTAATCTTCTTCTCTCAAACCCTATAAATTTCTCTTCTAAAACTATCTTTTATCTCTCCCCAAGATATGATCTTTTCCTATCTTATATAGCCTCTGATAAATAAGAAAAGAGATATTGAAATCATAGTAGAAGTTGGAGATGAAAAGGAGCAATGAACGTTTGAGATTAACTCTTGAAATCTGTCAAAACATGTCATTACCATCGATGGTTCCTCACGACCATCGATGTTTCCTTAAGCACAATCGATGGTTGACTATAGATCATTGATGATTTGATTGAGTTTTTGAAGGTCTACGATTGTGCATTGTACACCATCGATGGTTCATTATAGACCATTTAATGGTTCCAACACTAAAATCAACGTAAATGCTGATTTTTGCGTCGCTTCACCTAGTAACGTTGGTACTAAATCATCTCAAACAAATATTAGTACTAAATAAAAGTTTGATATTATTCAAACAAGTTATATCATCTCAAACAAATATTAGTACCAAATAAAAGTTTAATATTATTCAAACAAAACGTCCTAACAATTAGGACATGAGTATAACCTCCAATAAAGTCATATTCATGTGGATATTATCTATAACTACAAAAAAGTTATATCTCAAATACGAGAAGATGATATCCAAAAAAGTTTAAAGCTGTCAACCAATGAGTTACCAATAACTCTGATAACACTTGTCGGCTTGGTGGCCTCAACTTCCTGGATGACCTCATTTTCTCTTTAAACTGATTTCTCAAGCACAATGGCTCCTAGTGCTCACCATTTTCAGCGAATTCATACTCTAATAGAAGAGCAATACTAGCATACATAATATAAATTAAAATGAGGATTATCTTATAATAATTACTTTCAAGTTCATATAAAATTCTGAGGCTGTGCAGTCATTTTCGCACAAAATATTCTTCTTTATTATTTTGAAGAAAACAATAGCATCAGTTGTATAACATCACCACCAAGATCCTCATTTTTTATAATTATATATCTGATTAGATTTCACGCTGGCCGTCAACTATATATTGTAACACTCCTCATTTATTCTAATTTGGAACAACAATATTGAACAAATTAGTGCAGAGCAAGTATGTAAGAAAATTTGCTGAAGGTAAACATAATCAGATGTGGGAAAAAAAAATCTACCTTTATAACTACAGATGCAAATTATGTTACACAAACCCCCTTCTATCATTACATACAAAAAGAGAAAAACCAGATCAGCAAGCAGCCGCCGTAGCATTACCACCACTATTGCTCTTCTCAAGCCATGGCGACCCAAAAACTCTATCATCATCATCATCATCAAACAACAAAGTCGACGACAACCCATTTTCCTGTACCTTATTCTCTTCAGACCCGTCTCCTACAAAAACCAATTCATGCTCTCCAATCATCTCCATGTCCTCAACCATTAGCTCCCCTTCATCCTCTTCCATCGATGGCGACGTGGCAGGAGACGGAGGCGGCTGATCGGCCTCTTTGCTGTTCGCTGCTGTGGGCTGAGAAGGGTTTTGGTGACGCGTGGGGACCGGGTGGTTGTGGTCAGAGGTGTACGTGATGATGAGCTGCCCGGGCTCGGCGCGGTTGCGCTCGACTTGTTTCCTCGCTGGGCAGCCTCTGTAGCTGCTGCATCTGTAGTATCCCCTGTTTTGATTTTGGAGGGAAATTTCACATTACTAATGAAGATGGACAATTTTGTGATGAAGAATTTATTAATTTTATTTATCTGATACATCCCTTTTGACGAACACAATCTCTACACTATTTCTATGCTCACGAGCGAGGTGTTCTGACTTTGCATCGCGAGACTATTGGATAGTGTATTAGCATGATCATAGTGCTTGTAATGAAGCACTTTCGTTGGATTGGAAAAGTGGGCAGCTATGTCGTCTGGATATGATGAAGAAAAGAAAATAAGAGAGAACCTTGTGCTTTTTATATAGGAAAATGATAGGGGCACACCCCCAACCATAACCTCAACCACACCTCCTCTCTCATTTCCTACAGTCCACCGGGCTCACATGAGATTTTAAAATTTTAAAATCTCATATAAGGCCCGGTGTACTATAGCAAATCAGAGAGGGGGTATGGTTAAGGTTGTGATTTGGGTATATGCCCCTAGTGACACCCTTTTATATACTCTCTAGAGTATATATTTACTTTTCCTCTTTTTGTTAGGCATATATGCTTCGGGACAGTGACTAAACACGAATTTGTGATCGCTAATATATATATTTTATTGTTATATATAATTGGCTGCAATTCAGAATTAAACCACAAGTAAAATTTTCCCAATTCTCCCCCACCAAAGTAGTTTCCCCAAATTTAATTCAATATAATTTAGAAAAAGAAATTCCATAAAAAAAGGTTTAAAGAAAACAAAAGAAAATGGGAGTTACCTTGGATAAGGGGAGCCTTTGATGGGCTTTTGCCCGTACTTCCTCCAGGCCCAAATATCCGACGACACTCCATCTGCTGGAACTTGACATACCACTTTCTTTACATTCTTCTTCCTAGAACAATTCAAATAAAAATCCATATAAATTTCAAAATTCGATAATACAAATTATCGCGTCAAAAAATTTAGCAAAAAAATAAAAATGAACGATGGGTCTACCTTCTTTTGCTCCGAGGTGGCTGTGCCGCCGTCGCTGGCGACCTCTGAGGCTTCTTTGGAGCTCCAACAGCGGGGCCCACACGCAGAGAAGTGTTTTTGAAGAGAAAGGGAGTGTAGAGATCTTCTAAGCCCCCAAACAAACTACTATTTGCAAAAACATCAGAAGGAAAATTTGCAAAAATCTCATTTCCTCCTTCATCTCCTCTTGAAAATGGGTTTTCTTTCGCCGACGGTGGCTCCGCCGCCGGAGCTTTTGCCCTGGAGCAGCAGCCTCTGACCACCGCCGACAGATCCCAGTCGTCGACAGCGTCCATCGGGAGATCTCGAGAAGAGAGAGAGAGAGGCGCTGACTTATTTGGACAGAGAGAGAGAATTAAGAAGGGAAAGAGAGAACAGGATGAGGGGCATATATACGAAAAGGTAAAGATGCTAGGAAAACCGGGGTGGTTTTCGAAAACTGCTATCGGTACCATCTCTTTGACATTGGAACGATGTCAAAGGAGTGAGAGAGAGAAAAAGGTCAAGAGGACAGCTGCCAGTTCTCTCTCTTCTGACTTCAATAAATGTTAATATTTTTTTAATTAATGGAAGTCTTTTGTACCCACCCACTTGCACGCGCTTTTGGGGAATGCAACCCGCTTTGGTAATGGCGTTGTAAATGGAGACAAGTATAATCTCTTTATAAGTAAAGGTAAACTCCAAATTTAATATTTGGTAAAATTAAAATGCTTCCTATATAAAATCATACAAAAATGGTTTATGCCTGTCTTAACATCAACTTAAAATAGATATTTGAATGTACTCTTAAACCGTTTCTAATTGTTTAGGGAGCGCTTAGTAACTGGAGTGTTTTTTCTGTTTCTTTTTCTCAAAAAATCAATGAAGCATGTTTGACAACTAGAGTGTTTTTTTGAGCTGATCATATACAAAATCCAAAAATCTAACGCTTATCTCAAAACACATTTTATTTGAAAACACCGTTTAGGTGTTTTGAGATTCCCGTGGCTTATTTATCCCCCAAACCAACCCAATCATCTTTCTCTCCCTCAACCCTAACACCATCACCGTCACTTCGAAATCGCTAGCCCTGACCCGCTGCTCAGCCTTCGACCGGCGATCGCCCCCCCCGCCCCGCTGCCCCGCCACCCACCCCCCCCCCCCCCCTTTTCTCTCCCTCAATACTAACACCATCGCCGCCACATCGAAATTGCCGCCCACGACCCGTCGCCCATCCTCCGACCCGCCGATCGCCGCCCCCGACTTGTCGCCCAGCCACCGAAAAATATACTGTTCTTCCCCCGAAAATTTAGGAGGTAAATTTTTTTATTTTTTCAATAAACAATATACTGTACACTTCATAAAAGGTTTTACTTTTTCACTTGATGGGTTTGAATTTTTGCTAATCATCTATGTTCATGTAGATTGTTTGAGTTTTTCTAAGTGGGTTTTGTTTGTGAATTTGTCTGTACAATTTTTGGTCAATAATTTGTTTGAGTTTGTAGAGGAATAATTCTTATGTTTTGGTTCTAGAGTTGCCACTTGTGTATGCGTTTAGTTCGTGAGTAAACATATCAACATGAAATTTTACTGTATTTCTTACAAATTACGAAAACAAGAAAACCCAGATGGAGATTTTAACTTTTTTTCATGCAATTATGGTTATTATTTTTATTGGAACATGGGATTCTATTTCTTCGTAATTTTAGAAGTTACATAGTATGAGGTTTCATTCTATTGCTCTAATATTTGGTCATATAATTATAATTTCTGTATTTTGTTGTTAATTTTAGAGTAAACATGCCATATCGAAATTTTATGTATAATGTTCCTTGAATTACATGAAAGAGAAAACCCAGAAGGAGATTCTTACTTGGATAAAATATGTAACTGGGTAGCTGCTGCTTCTAGAATTTATTTTTTTCCAATAACTTTTAGAATTTATATCCAATATGGCCTAATTTCAATTGTTGTCTTTTTAATGTGCAAGTTATATATACATGCATTCAATCAAATTAAAAAAAATGTTTATGCTCTATTTGTATGGCTTGTGCTTTTATTTGATTCTAGTTATACTCTCTTATTTGATTAGCCTTTTTAGTTTCATGTTGTTGTGAGGGTATATTGTGAAAACCGGTCAAATATCTGCAACAAAATATGTGTGGACTAAGTTGAATGTGGTAGTACTCATTGAATAATACAATTTTTATTAGTTTTATTATCTAAGTTTGAATTCATTATTAGTTTTATTATCTAAGTTTGAATTCAATATTTGTGATTTTGACCAAAATACCCCAAAAATGGTTAAAAGGGCCAAAAGTTGAGGGTATATATTTTGGTCATTTGGTTAGGAGATTGCCTCTATAAATAGTGGGAGTTTTCATTTATGTTTCTCATCCAAAACTCATCTACTTCTATCTAATACTTTCTTATTCTCGCTTTTGCTCTCTAATTCTTCAATCAAATGGCTTCCTCCTCTAATTATGAAGGGCAAATCCTAACTCCCGATGTTGAAACGAGTCCTAATACTCCTACTGCAGGAGCTACAGTTACTCCTTCTACCAATGTTGATCACGAATCCGGTGGCGATGATTCTGCACTTAGAGTTCCTAAAAGACCGAGATCCGATGTGTGGAACTTTTTCGAGAAGATAGAAGCCACCAGGGATCAACGGTAGGCTTCTCACTAGAAGGCTAAGTGTGCGTTGTGCGATCATATTTTCCAAGCTCATCATAAAAGCGGTACCAACCACCTCAAACGCTATTTAGAAAAGCACAACAGAGGTCAGACAACGTCTCAATGTGATATCCGACAATCTTTACTCTCCCAATCCTCATCCTCCAGTAGTCTCGGTAGTTCGAACTATGACGCAATTAGAGCCTGTAAATGCGTCATCAGGTTTTTTATTCTTAAAAACATTCCTTTTAAATTAGTAGAAGATGATGAATTTGAAGATATGATTAAAGATTGTTTTTATCCCATATTTAAAAAAATTTCTCGTCAATGTTGTCAAAATAATATTTTGAAATATTATCACGATGAACAAGTAAAAATAATTTCTTATTTTCAAAGTTTAAACTATAATTTTTCTTTAACTTATGATATTTGGACATCTAAATCCCAAACTTATGTATCATATCACACAGGATTGATGATAATTGGCAAATATTTAAAAGAGTTATTTCTTTTATTGTGTTTGAAGATTCACATAGTGGTATTCATATTGCAAATTTAATAATAGAAGACCTTGTTAAAATTTCGCTTAATTTATTGTTATTTACTCTTGGAATTTTTTAACAAAAAAAAAATGACCGGCCCGACTCGGGCTCGGACCCAGCTCGGGCCAACAGGGCCCGGGCCCGGGTCCGGGCCATGGATGGCCGACCCATTTAGACAGGCCTATCCACACTAATTTTATGACATGTATAAAAGTGTCATGTTATTTACAAATAATTAAATAATAGCGATACAAATAAAAAATATGGCATATCACGATACATATTTGTGTTATTAGATATACAATTAAATATAATTAAAAATGTTAATAGTCCAACAAGGTTTTTGAGAGGATATACTAATGAGCTTAAATACTATATTTTAGATTTAATTATAATAATGATTAAACATTTATGATAGCGTATCAGTTTAAAAACTTCATAGTTAAGTGTGCTTTGGTAGGACTAATCCTAGGATGGATGATCTTATGGGAAGTTATAGTATTGATGATGATAGATACTCTTTAATATTTTTATGGTCTAGACATAAGTATGTATTATAACTCTAGATACATGTATATATCACGAGTTTTGTGACACATGTATGTGTCATCACTCTCAACATATATATGTGTTGTGAGTTTTGTGACATGTCCTCACATGTGTAGAAAGACCCTTTCCATAGATGCGCTAACCATACTTTTGATATGTATCGTGTTCTATTTGTGCAACACAAAAATATATTGCGTAGAGACAAAACATAAATATATCATAATTTACAATTTTTTTTTGTAGTGATATGAGCAAGTTGTTCTTGACAAGTCACGAGGCTAGACGTTGACTTGGAGATTTTTCACTTTCTTGAATGGCTAAGAATAACCCGTTTGTATGATAAGTGTCATGATAGAATTTGTTAACAAGTGTTTAGATAAGATTTATGTTCTATTTAGTGCGGTATTGGCTAATTACATGATTAAGTATAGTTTTTGCTGTATTTCTACGTGTAGTTTGATTTAACCAGTAAAGAAGCAGCAACCATACTGAGTTTGGGAGAGGGATTGGACGGTAGCCAGTTTTGCTCTCTGGGAGTCGTACAGAAAGAAGTATGGCACGAGTTCTGAGTGTGGCTCCTCATAGGAGTGTTTAGCTTATATAGTAAGTGGTTTGTAACTTTGAATATGTTAATTGGGTAAATTACACTAAATCTTCATGAATTTTCAGTGTTTTTGTAGTAAACCCATGTGAACTTTCAAAGTTACACTAAATCCTCAGTATTTTTTCTATGTTGCAGAAAACCTTCAATAAGTTTCTGCATTTTACAGATAACCCTCATAAATTAGAACCAGTAAACAACATAAAAAGACATTTTTATACTTACTGGGGAATTCATATAATTTAGCCAAAAGATATTGAGGATTTTATGCAAAAGTTATCGGGGATTTAATTTGATTTTGGAAGTTCTTAGAGGTTTACTGCAAACTGTTGAAAGTTTATTGGGGTTTAGTGTAATTTTACCCTTTTAAACCCTATGTCAATTGGTCAACTGTCGCATGCTCTCTAGTGTAGTCTTAACTTTCATCTTCTGTAATATCATTAATACAAACTTTGAAATTCAATAAAAAGTCAATTCTTCTAAATAGACTAAAAGTGATTAAATACTTTCCTTTTCCTTTAAGAAATTTATAGTCAGCCGAAAAATTTTAAGGATAAATTACACTAAACCTGATGAAATTTGAGTGTTTTGTAGTCAATTCTCAATAACTTTCAAAATCACGCTAAACCCCCAAGAACTTTCAAACTCAATAACTTTCAAAAACACATTAATATAACTTCAAAATTATAAAAAACTCTAATAAGTTTCCACGTTTTATAGATAATCTCCATAAATTAGAACAAAAAAACAACATAAAAAGATATTTTGAAGGATAATTTTAGCAAAAAAAGGAAAACCTAAAAAACAATTGGAGTTCAGAATCCCAAATTGACCATGAGAAAGAGGAAAGTAAATAACAAAAAAAGGTCGTAAAGGAGTTAATACATAATTTAAGGGGTATTTTGGTCTTTTTAAGTCATGTAGATTGTGCACACCAGATGTAACATAGCTTTAAAGATTTTCTGCAAATTTTATTAGGAGTTTATTTTGATTTTGAAAGTTATTGAGGTTTAGCATGTTTATTGAAAGTTTTTGAGGAGTTTAGTGTGATTTTGAAAGGTATGCAAAACATTGAAAGTTCACGGGTTTAGTGTTATTTACTATATGTTGTTAGAATGTTGTTTATGCAAAATTAATTGTTTGATTAATAACAAACTCTCATTTACTATTGATATACTTGTGAGATGATATATTTTAGGTTTACACATATACGAATAACTTACGACTCAAAATGATGTAAAAACCAACACGAACGTTAATTTCAGCCTTTGTACTATTGATGGTCAAGAAGCAGCATCGATGGTCAAGCAAGTCATCGATGGACTACAAAAAAGACTCATAGTAAATAGAAACTAGTTATCGAACCATCGATGGACTATAGTCAATAATTGGAGAAATCTAAAAACTAGAATTTGCACAGTTGATAGACTATAGTCAACCATCATTGATTTTATTGAGAATCTAATCCCCTGGGCCTCGTTTAACTTCTTCTTGGTGCACTTTTCATTGGACGTTCATTGAGAGAGAAGGAATGCCGCTTCTTCATGAATTTTCATCTACATTAAATTGGAGAATGATTTGACTAAGGGCTATAAGATTATTCTTTTGTTCTTAATTTATTTTGGGTTAGTTGTATTTCAAACTTGTGAGATTAATAGCATAATCAAGCAAGGTAATTGAGGGTTGACATACTCAAGCTAGGTTAATTGAGGGTTTGGCTAGTTAGGGCTAGGTTTAATCTTGTCATTGTGAAGAGTTAGGTTAGATGATTGATTTCGCAGAGATTCTAAGATGCAGTGTTTGAAGCCTACCAAATCTTGTTGTGATTTGAATGAACTCTGGTTATAGTAAAGAAGACCCTTCGTAAGAAAGAAGAGTGGACATAAGATTTTAATCCTAATCACTGTAAAATCTTGTGTGTTCTAGTGTTGATTTGCTTTTAGTTTTTCCCTTGTTTTATATTCGTTACTTATTCTGAGTTAGTCAAAAATTATAGCAACCTTATTCATCCCTCCCCTCCAGGCTTGCATGTTAGTTCCAATAAGTAGTATCAGAGCCTTGTTACCCATATTTAGGTATCACAACCTAAGCTAGAGATGCCAAGTCTTACCATCACTTTAACCTTCCGTGAAGGACACGCCATTAACCATCCCCACATTTTGATGACACCAATTATACTTATTAGAAAGCACGCATGAAATTTTTTGTATTATCTACTAATTTTGATATTTAGCAATGTATCAAACACGAATATTATAATCCTACTTGTAGGCGTAAAAAATTACCTATAGGTCCTAAATACAACTCAAGACTTTGAGAAGACGAAGAACATCATCACTTAAGTCAAAGAAGAGTAGCCACAGCAAAAAAGGAAGTAAGGAAGAACACAAAACAACTTGACAGAAAGACTTGGAGCTGTCTCACAGTTGGTGAGACAACATTCACTGCCTCATGTATCCGAGACAGCGTTAATTGTCTCGGATATGCAAGACAATGAGAACTATCTCGCTAACTGTGAGACAACCTCTCGTGTTTTCTAAATGTTTTGTGACTTTTACGGGCCCTACTTGGCTCCATAACGGCTGAAAAATGTTCATTACCATTATTAGACAGTTATGACCATGAAATACGCCCACTACCCACGAGAAACACGTCATTTAACATGCTTAAAGTAGTAGGATGGCAGTTATAATCTGGCTGGAACTGCCTCCTTTAGCCGAGACACTAAACACTGTCTCGCCCAAAGGAGGTAGTGATCATTAGTTGTTTCAACTTCTTTTCAACGGTTACAACTTTCAATGGCTATAAACACCCCTTGGCACACTTGTGCATGGGGTACTGAGGGGACCGACGAAGAGAGAGGCTTTTGGAGAGAAGATCACAGAAAGAACTTGGCATTTGGCAAACTTTGAGAGTAATGGAGAGTCCCTCATCCGCTTCAAGCAATCTCAAGAGCTCTTTGGTGTTTCCTCGAATTCAAGCATTAACTTGTTCTCGAGAAGAGTATCTATCTTACCTAGCTAAGATATTTACTTCAATTCTTGTTTTTACGTCGAAATATCAACTTTCAACCTTCTTCGTTTCTGCTTGGATTGTTGACTCGGTGGTCCACAGATTACACATCTTTGGCATAAGCAAAGATCCCACACAAGCAGAAGCTACTACGTAGGAGTTTCTGTATGTGTATTTCTAGGGAACACCATGATTTTGTTTTTATTGTAAAGAAAAGTTTTCCACGGGTAAGGCTCATTATTTTGTTTCTATTAAACAATTTAATGGAAGCTACAATAAAAATTGATCCTGACGTAAACACATTGGCGACCATAGTAGGAGCCAATAGTCTTGGCATCAAGACTATCATGTCGTAGCCGATCAAGATTCCGATTGATTCAACGGTCGAGTATGAGTTCGACTAGGCAAAGTTTGAGGAGTATCTCTCCTCATCTTCATCAAGGTCTTTTTCTCCCTGTAAGTGCAAGAGGATCTCGTCCACGAAGAAAGTGTTTCAGTCTTCAAATTTAATAAAGAGTATGGGTGATGCCTCTTGCCCAATAGTTGTTGAGGCTTCCCCTCGTAACACTACTCTAATAAGCAACAAAGCCAGAAACTCTGCTCATAACGATTCCTCTCCAGTTAAGGAGTCGTCAGACAAAAGTTCGCCAACTATGACAAAGAGGGCTCGTTAGAGACAGTGCCAATGCCATGCCCGTCAGCTTGCAAAGGCCTTGGATCAAATGGATGGAGTTCGCTATTACGCGGACTTAGAGTCATGGAAGTGTTGAGTAATCCAACTGCCTCAATGGCAAGTTACTATCACTTCCTCTAAGCCATCAACCGAGGAATTGGTTCTCATCAAGAGGACTCATTCGATGAAGAAGGAGCACATTCAGAAGCATCGTGCACGTGCCGCACATGCCCACGCCCTTGTGCGAAAGGTACAAGAATTAAAGAAGAAAAGGGTGACCAAGGAACCACCAAAATCCCGCGAGGTTTAGAATCCAAGGTCCGAACTTGCTCGAAATCAAAATCAGAAAACAGCAAAAAATGCCTCCTTTGGCCGAGATTAGGGAACCTATCTCTCCCAAAGGGCCTTTAGCCGAGACAGTTCCCACTGTCTCGCCTAAAGGAGGTCTCCCACGACCACTTCTTTACCTCCTTCAGCAACTGTTCCAGGTCCATCCTCTACGACCACTTATACCATGCCACCAGTAAAGCCTTGGGTCAGTCCTGATCTCTCAAAGTTTAAAATTACTATAGCCGATCACCTTGGTCCTCCGCATGAAGATCGAGGTAAATCACCGGTGAAAGAATGCTTGGGTTTGGTGGTCAAAACCCATGAAGCTCCACAGCCTGGGGGTCGTACATGCATTCCCTTCAAGCCAATTGCTGCTCAAAGGTGTCCCGACACTTCCAAACAAACTGAGGCACCTCAATATGTTTGTTCGTGCGTCGTACACAAGAGGGGCAAGGAGGCATCCCTTTCTGGGAGAATTCCTATCACCTCTCACCTGGGAAACCATGTTGGAACCTAGGAGCCCGCTAAGACTCTACACTCGTAAGGGGGTGGTTCTAAATGTGTGACTCCTGACGTGACCTTGCATCGTTCAAAGGCAACAATAATTCATCCTGAGAATGTTAACAAGGTTCTACATCCCCAAAAGACGATGTGTCCATCAAAAGACAACATTATAATTAGGAAATCACACCAACAAATAATAGGGTGCTCTGGTCACTATACCGATGAGTTGTACTATCGAACTGGGGGTGTGATCAAGATTCGAAAGAGGATCATTCAAGAAACAAGTTCTCAATGTTCATGTGAGAGGCTTATCAAGGAAGTACTGTCAGAATGTAGCTGCTCCAAAGCTATCCCTCAAAGCGTCTCGAAGTTCCAGAGACTTTCCATACCGTCAACTAAAGCATCAAAACCTAAACAAAGACACTTACGATGGAGAAGATCCACCATCCAAGACGATGAAGTCCTTGAGGTCATCATCAACATGGCCGGCAAAGGAAATGGAAAGTCTAAGCTACATTTGATCGACTCCAATCCTGGTTTTACCCCAGAAGGAAGAGTCGACCCAAGAATCACCTAAAGGATGTCTTGACTACAATTGAGAGCCTCTAGACATAAGGGTTACAGGAGAATGCATGAATGAACATCTTTAGAGGATAACTTTCAGACACTTGCACCGCAATTGCTTCTGATGATACGATGTCGAGCATGGGGAAAGCTAGAGAAGTGTTCACCATCACTCTTGATGTTATGGCCCAAATGCTTTAAGAAGCTCTAGCTAAGCAACGTGAAGAGATTAGAGCCGAGATGAAGATGGAGATGGAGTTGGCTATGTAACAAATGAGGGAGTTGCAGACTCAACCGCATCAGCCACCTGAGTCTAGTCAGCGGGCTGAATCTAGCCGCCATACTTAGAATATTACGGTTGACAGCAATACAGAAGTGGACGAAGTTATTATTGCTGACGCACCTCTTAATAACACTGGAGGTGGTTCAATCGATCCTTCTCAACATCCTCCAAAGAAAGATGAGGGTGAGGACAAGAAGATGATGAAAGAACTGGAGAATAAGGTCAATGCCTTGATGTCCGCTCAAGAGGTGAAGAAAACCGGCATCCTATGTCCATATCTAAGGGAGTGAGAGTCAATTCCGTACCCGCTGAAGTTTAATCTGATCAACTTCATGCTATTTGACGGGAGTGGTTTGCCAACCCAGCATCTGATTTACTTTAAATCTCATCTGGGTATGATCTTCAGCAATGAACCATTGATGATTCGGTCATTCATAGGTACCTTTCGTGGGGCTGCTTTTGATTAGTACCGATGTCTCAAGCCAAGGAGCATCAATTGCTGGGATGACATGGAGAATCTCTTCCTCAATAACTTCTTTGACGACGACACCAAAGTATCGATCGGGACCCTTTTCGATGAGAAGCAGAAAGATAGAGAATCAGTTGATAACTTCGTCACACGCTTCCGAACCAAGGTCATGAATTGTAGGGATTCGGTCACAGAGGAGTTGGAGGCCATAGGGGTTGTACCATCCAAAACATGGAAAAAGATGAAGATGCACGGAGAACAAGCTAAACATTTCCTCAAAAGGAAAAAGGCTGAGAGAGGCCAAACAACGGTGTATTCTTCGAAACCTAACTTCACTCCTAAGGATAGAGGGAAGGCACAATTGTGTGTTGTTGATGCTCATCAGACATTACAACAATAACCACAACAGCCATTCCTGCAACAGTCGTCATTTTGACTATAGCCTCAAACGCAGCAATAGCCTCAGAGGCAACAAAAGACTCTGGATCCGAGATTCCGAAGGGAGTATTCTTTCAAGGATGATGAAGTTCTAGCCATCTTTAAATACCACCTGGACAATAATAAAATTAAGTTGCCACTAATCACGAATCAGGAGGAAGCTAAAAAAAACTTCGAATCCGAAGTACTATGAATATCACAGGAGGGTCTACCATCCTACCAAAGCTTGTTTCATCCTCGAGGGCAGAATCCAGGCTTTAGTTGATGTCGGCATTATAACAGCAAAACCATTGAAAGAAAAGAAGGTGGGAGCTAACATGGTGTATATTAGCTTCGTATTCGTACCCTTGTCGTGGTTCCAACCAGAACCCATTTTGAAGGTGGAGATGAAAACTGTCAACGACGACCTATATGGGCAGCATCAGAAGGGGTTTGTACCACATATAGCCTCTAATGGTGAAGTTTTTTGGGTCCATCCTAATCTACTCGAGGATGAACAATAGACAAGATTCTCCTCTAAGAAAATGTCCGAGAGCAAAGACAAGTCTTGTTGTCCTGCCTCAGTAGTGCCAGAGAAACCCCACCTTTCACTCTCCGAAGATGAGCATGAAGTTCTGATAGCGGATGGAGAACTTTCTTTTGCCACCATGAGCGATAATGAATATTGGTACAAGTACTTGGAAGTTTCGGACCAGAATGCCAAGACATTAGCCGAACTAGGGATGGCTTCAACGCCTCCTAAGCCTTCTGAGAAACCCCAGTGATAGCCAACTACTAAGCAGAAGGAGGCTGAGGCAAAGCAAAAGGAGAAAGAACCCAAACACAAAGAAGTTTATAATCCGAAGTAGTTTCGATTCAATCGACAGATTGGGAGAGACACACATGAAAGTTCAAACACTCCTTATTGCTTTGATGTTATAGCTTAGTTGTCTAATATCCCAGAGAGGATTACTCTTTGCGAGTTGCTATGCCTCTCTAAAGAAACCAGTGAAGCTCTATAGGAAGCTTTTTTTTGCTGATTCCGATGTTTTTCTTACTCAGATCAAGCTATTCCCTAAGGACTCCGAACCATTAGTTCAACTTTACAATCTAGCGGCCTAATAGTTCCCTTGCTTCACCCTTACTTGGGAGGACATACAAGTGAAGAACTCAAAGCATGATAGACCTCTGTATTTCACCGAGTATATTGGCTCAACTGTTGTCAACCGAGTCCAAGTTGATCCAGGTTCTACAGTTAGCATCATGCCACTCTGATTGATATATCATCTCAAAATCCCTACCAGCAAATTGGCTTATATGGGTACTGATATTTACAGATTCAACACTAGTGGGTCTAGACCATCGGGAAATATTCGAGTGAAGTGCCAACTTGGGGAGTTGAAGCTTGAGGTCACGTGCTACGTGATTGATGCATAGACCTCCTATAACTTACTATTGGGTTGACCCTGGATCCATAGTAATGTTATAGTTCCTTCCACACTCCATCAGTGTATGAAGTACATGGACACTAATAATGAATTCAAGACGGTGGTCGCGAACAGGCAACCATTTAAGAGGTTGGAGAATTATTTCACTAATTCCCTCTTATATGGTACTAAATTCGATATTGAACCTTCGGCCTAGGGCACAGACATCAGAGACGAAGCTGATATCAAAGCCGGACTCGATTACAATAAAGGTCTTGTATTTAATGATATAGAACCCTTTGTAATCGATCTTGACGGTGATGAATCGTCAGATGAGAGTTGTAATTGGCAACTTGCCGATTGTAATTATGCAACAAATGATGATTTAGAGTACGTGCCTTGTATATGTAATGCAGGGATTGTACAGAAACGCCGACATACATATGCCGCTTCAATCATCTTACTTGACAAAAAAGCGTGTCCAAGACTCATTTGGGATAACTTTTATCCTACCTGTAAAGGTAGGGGTTGGAAAGGAAATAGTCTTCGGAAAAGAAGAATCGTTTCCGCCGTTGAATCCATTTTTGGAGAATAGCAGTGATGATGAAGGACCTGGCCGACACTTCCTCAGATATACCCCGCAAGCACGTGATTATATGAAGAAGCGGGGCTATAATTTTATGCTCGGACAAGGTCTTCGTTTTGGTCAAGGTACTCGGGTTCCACCCCGCCCTTCTTATGTACCAAAGGGAAAGCCCGACAACTACTACGAGCACAAGAGGGGTCTAGGCTATATTTCTTCATCCTTCGATGAATGTTGCTGGCAGGTTAATAACCAATTGTCCAATCCAAATAAGGATGGATATTCGTCAGATTCTTCAACATGGACTCTGATGTTAGCCTTAGTGAAATGTTCAAAGGCCTGATGTCAAACATAGTCACTGTTAACTCTACAACAGTAGAGGAAGATGATCAGTTGCCAACCTGGGAGGATCCTTGGATCCATCACTTGAACATCTAGTATAGTGATAGATTTGAGCAAAGGGAACCTCCTACTGAGGACAAGGTGACTCAAGTAAATATGGGCGATGAAGAAATCCGAAGCCTATATTCATCAGTGATAGTCTTCCACCAAAAGAGAAGGAGGAACTGATGTCTTTGCATGGAATTATGAAGACATGCAAGGACTTGATCGGAATGTGGCTATGCGTCGACTCAATATCAAACCGGATGTTAAGCCTGTTAAGAAACAGCAAAGACGGTTTCGTCCGCAGATCATGGAGGCAATTGAGGTGGAAGTCAAAAAATTAATTGATTCAGGTTTCATCAGAGAAGAGCAACATCTGGATTAGGTGGGAAATATTGTCCTGGTTCTTAAAAAGAATGGGAAAATCAAAATCTGCATCGATTTCAGAGATCTGAATACCACCTATCCAAAAGATGACTTCCCTCTTCCTATCACAGACGTTATCATCGATAACACGTGTGGATTTGAGAGAATGTCCTTCATGGATGGATTCTCAGGATACAACCAAATTAAAATATATCCTGACAATGAAAATCATACCTCATTCAGAATACTGCTTGGTATCTGCTACACAGTCATACCTTTAGGTCTTAAAAATGTAGGTGCCACGTATCAACGAGCCATGCTGAAGATTTTCTAAGAACATCTCTAGAAAACCATCGAATGCTACGTTGATGACTTAGTCGTTAAAAGCCTCAGCAAGAATGACCATATTAAAGACTTGAAGACAATGTTCGATCTCATGCAGAGTCACCAATTAAAGATGAATCCTACCAAGTCTTTCCTGGAAATGTCCAGTGACAAGTTCCTTGGATTCGTCGTCACCATAAAAGGCATCTACATCGATCCTGATAAAGTGAAGGCGATCCATGAATTGCAACCTTTGGGAAATCTCAAGGAACTCAGAGGATTACAAGGAAGATTGGTGTACATATGCCGTTTTATCTCAAATCTTGCTGGAAAATGCCAACCACTCTCTAAGCTCACTAAGAAATGTGTGTCATTTGTTTGGGACGATGCTTGTCAAAAAGCATTCGAAGATATCAAGGCATACTTGTCAAATCTGTAGGATCTGTCCAAGTACACACTAAACACTATGGGGGGGGGGGGGAGGGAGGGTGAATTGTGTTTATTTAAAATTTTTGCAAAGTGGATTATAAATTGCAAGAAAGATAGAAACCAAACATCCTAATAGTTTTTCTTAATTATTATTGAGATGATTAAAATTCTCCCACTGTGGCTCTAAGTTCCTTTAGAGAGAAAGCATATATCATTGGCTTCAATCTAATTGGAATAAATCTTTTGAATCTTTTTGTGAAGCGAAAGATAACAAAAATACCTTTTTTCCTTCATCAGTAGTCCTTGGTTATCTCCAATGACCAAGATTATTTCATCAAACCCCTAACTGTGATTTTTTATCACTCTTTTGATTCTCCCCAACAAAATTCCTACTGTATAATTGTTGATCCTTCGACAATTTACAGTCCTCCACTTCAAAATCCCTCACTGATCAATCAATTCAAGGTGGGTCCACCAAATCAAACACATATCCATAAAGAAAGCAAAGAAAATATCTTCTTTCCTTCTTCCATGGTTTAACCCATACATATTCCCCCTGTGTATAGGCATTTAACACTCCCATTGTTGATGACCTGACATAGTACTCGATATTTCACTTTGCTTTTAATTGCTGATTCATGGCAATTATCAAATCCCTATGTGTCAAGTTTTTGTAAAAAAATACGTCAAGAATTTGACACCAAAACTCCCACTTTGTCCTTATTTTCAAGGAAACCATGGTAGTCAGAACTGTTTTCATCATTTCTACTACCTTCACCCTCGGTCAAACCTTCAGACAGTTAGGGCCAAAGTCAAAATCTCTTCTTGATTCCTTCCATGAACAAGAGGTCCACTCAAATTCGATGATCAAACCTTCGGACAGTTAGGATCGTTCCAAACCCTTATTTGGTCATTCAGACAGTTAGGGTCAAAACCAAAATCCCATCTCGATTCCTTTCATGAACGAGAGGTCCATACAAATTGGATAATCACACCTTCAAACAGTCCATGGTTATCCAAATTCCACCTTTTTACTCACATGAGTTAAAAGGTCTTTTCTGAGTTAATGCCACATGGCATGACTCAAATCTGATTCTCAGAGTGGAGATCCCACTATGAGTTTCCTTTCAAGATTCTCAGAATGGAGATCCTATTCTAAGTTTCTTTCTAGATTCTCTGATGCACGTGCATCCAAAATCCTTCAACTCTAAGTTCACGTGAACAAGGAGTCCCTGTTAGAGTGAAAGATAAAAAAATACCTTCTTTCTCTTCAACACCGTGTTCATCTCTGCCCCAAGAGGAGACACAACAGGGTTCGTCTTTACCCTAAGAGAAGACACAAAGCTTTTTGAAGTGGAAGATAAAAATATACTTTCTTTCTCTTCAGTACTAGGTTCGTCTCTGCCCCAAGGGGAGACACAACAGGGTTCATCTTTACCCTAAGAGAAGACACAAAATTCCAAAAGTCTACACGTGTAGCCAGTTGTTATTACTGACTTAATGACACCTAAATCTATGCCTTTCATGCATAAGGGCCTTTATCTCGATCCCTTATTAGATATAAGTCTCCGTCTAACATATGTTGCTGGATAGTCTATTCCTATAAAAAATAACGAAGTCTACGTATTCAATATCCTAGCACCTAAATCTATGCCTATCTTGCATAGGAGACTTTATCTCGATTCCTTATTAGAGATAAGTCTACCTTAACACACGTTGTCAGGTAGTCTATTCTCATAAATAATGATGAAGTCTATGTATTCAATATCGTAGCACCTAAATGTATGCCTATCATAAATAGGAGACTTTATATCGATCTCTTATTCGAGATAAGTCTACGTCTAACACACGTTATCGGGTTGTCTATTCCCCTAAAAAATAATAAAGTCTACGTATTCAATATCGTAGCACCTAAATCTATGCCTATCATGCATATGGGACTTTATCTCGACCCTTTATTAAAGATAAGTCTACGTACAATACATGTTGCCGGATAGTCTATTCTTGTAAAAAATGACGAAGTTTACATATTCAATATCGTAGCATCTAAATCTATGCCTATCATCCATAGGGGATTTTATCTCAATCTCTTATTAGAGATAAGTATACGTCTAACACATGTTATCAGGTAGTATATTACCGTAAGAATGACGAAGTCTACGTATTCAATATTGTAGCACCTAAATCTATGCCTATCATGCATAGGGGAACTTTATCTTGATCCCTTATTAGTGATAACTGTACGTCTAATACACGTTATCGAGTAGTCTATTCCTATAAAAAAATGACGATGTTTATGTATTTAATATCGTAGCACCTAAATCTATGCCTTTTATACATAGGAGACTTTACGTCGATCCCTTATTAGAAATAAGTCTACGTCTAATATACGTTACCGGGTAGTCTATTCTCCTAAGAATGAAGAAGTCTATGTGTTCGATATCGTAGCACCAAGTCTAAGAGAATTTATTCTTTTAGCACAACGTTACATATGGAACAGACTTAGACAATCCGCACGCTAGCCCGAATCAAACGGTAGTCGGTAAAGGCATATCAAATCTGTTGATGGTTGATGGTTTGCAAACCTATGAGTATTATGTTTATTTATTTCAAACAGAATGAGTAATCATAAAAGGGTTCAAACTTAAAAAAGTGGGTAGATGAAGTCTCAAAAGACCGCAACTTCAAAATACTCTGACCCGACTGCTTCTACTTTGAGTGAGACAGCCGACACTGTCTCGCATATGTGAGTCAGTGCATGATGTCTTACACAAAGAGCCTCTCCGGTGCATGTCTAATGCATATTTCTAGCCTATATCTGGTGTGCCTACAATACTCCGATAAGTATACTAGTATAAACTACTTCTCCGTAAACCTCCGACTAGTATATCAGGTTAAACTGCTCCTAATACTCCGATGAGTATATGAGTATAAACTACTTCTTCACGCTCCAACGCCTTAAGAGCTTAAACTGTATAGAATCTAGCTACGTATGAGTGTAAACTGTGTTTACACCAACAACAAAAGTCAGCGTCCAGCCATAAACCAGCAGTTACGCCAAGATCCAATACACGTTGTAGTGGATTCATTCTAAAAGTTCAACTGCAATCAAGCTACGAGCTCCTGACAAATATGAACAGTTCATCATCAACTCAACGACACGAGCTAATTCAACTTCTCAAAAGTAACCTCATCAACTTTAGTCCCATATTTCAACAATGGTCAGCGACATCACAGTACCAAAAGTATTTCAAACTCCTCGATAAAATACTAAGGAAGCTAAAAACTAAAGAAGTCAAGAAACTAAAGCGACTTACGGGTCCTTCTATATAGTCCAACGTTGGGCAGAAGTAGGGTCTATCTTATCTAAAGTATTTCAGACTCCTTGATAAAAAACTGAGGAGGCTAAAAACTTCGGAGGGATACCTGTATGCATCAAAAATTACCTATAGGTCCCAAACATAGTTCAAGACTGAGAGAAGATGAAAAATGTCATCATCTAAGTCAAAGAAGAGTAGCCAATGCAAAAAGAAGCAAAGAAGCATGCAAAATGACAACTCAAAGGGACTCGAAGCTGTCTCGCATAGCTGAGACAGTGTATATTATCTCGCATAGCCGAGATAGTAAACTATCTTAGATATGCAAGATAGTGGTAGTTGTCTCACTAACTGTGAGATAGCCTCCCCTAAATTCTGACGGGTTTGTGACTTTTTGTGGGGTCCATGTGGCTCCATAACTGCTGGGAAACGTTCATTAACATTAATGAATGGTTATAGCCATAAAATACGCCCACTACCCACAAAAGTTGTGGCATTTAATGTAATTTAAGTAGTGAGACGGCGGTTACAAACTGACTGGAACTGCTTCCTTTAGCCGATGTAGTAAACACTATCTTGCCCAAAGGAGGTAGTGATCGTTAGTTGTTTCAACTTCTTTTTGACGGTTACGACTTCCAATGGCTATAAATACCCCTTGGCACACTTATGTACGAGGGAGGGAGGTACTGACGAAGAGAGACGCTGGTGTTCGGTGAACTTTGAGAGTAAGAGAGAGCCCCTCATATGCTTTCAAGCATCTTCAAGAGTTCTTCAGTGTTTCCTCAAGCTCAAACTTGGATTTTATCTTGAGAAGAGTATTTATCTTACTTTGCTAAGATAATTGCTTTTGTTCTTGTTTCCACATCAAAACATCAACGTCAAACCTTCTTCGCATCTGATTTAGATTGTTGATTCGGTGGTTCATGGATTACGCATCCCTGGCATAGGTAAAGATCCTACGCAAGCAAGAGCTACTACATAGGAGATTCTGCGTGTGTTTATAAGGAACACTAATTATATTGTTTTTATTGTAAAGAGAAGTTTTATGCGTGTAAGGCTCACTCTTTTGTTTCCATAAAAACATTTGTAAGGGAATCTACAATGAAAATTGTTCCCGACACCAAAAACATCTATTAAGCATCGATCCTCACAAAGGTGGATATCGGCTCTTCCTGAATGCCTCGCAAAGGAGAACAAATGAGAAAAACTAGCCAAAATTTGAACTTTTGAACTTACAAAAGTATAAAAGCTCACCTCCGAAGGATGAAATAGCGGGATCCTCTCTCTCTAATGGCTGAGTAGCTGATCTAACCCTGGGAACGCGTGATCTCATAGGATACATGACGAAAAGACGAGATCTTAGCGAAAATCCTACGAGAAATTAGGGTTTTTTGGTTAAATTCATATGAAATCTTTAAGGGACCCAAGACCAAGAGCCATGGGTTCAGTTTTTACCAAGGATCAAGGAAAACCAAGCCTTGGTGAAGAAATAAGAAATGAAAGAGCTCAAACCTGAGAAACCCTAGATGAAAACTCACTTTTTTGATCAAGGTTAGCGGCTAAAGGGGATGAAAGGGTTTCAAAACTCTTTTATAGGGTTTTACAAGGAATTCGAATTGGGCGAGGCGGGCAAAGATAGCCCAAAATGACCATAACTTTCAGACTTAAAAGCCCCACACCTGACTACTTGGCCTTTGAATGAGCCAATCAAAACTGTCTCGCACCGCAAGATAGTTTATATTGTCTGGCCAAAATGACTCAAACGGGTGGCATCGTTTCACCTCCTATGCATGCTTCAATGCATTTTTTGGCTTTCTCCAGTACATTCCCAAATTATTCTAGTACATCTATAAAACTCCAATGAGTATACAAGTATAAACTACTTTTTCGTGAACCTCTGACTGGTATACGATGTTAAACTGCTCCCTACTCCGATGAGTATATGAGTATAAACTGTTTCTCCATGCTCCAACGCCTTAAGAGCTTAAAGTGTGTAAACTCCAACTACGTATGAGTATAAAATGTGTTTAAACTAACAACAGAAGTCAGCGTCCAGCAATACACTAGCAGTTACACTAAGATTTGGTTCAAGATGATTCTATTCCAAAATTACCCATGGAAGTTTAACTATAATCAAGCCACGAGCTCCTGACAATGATGATCAATTTAGCGTCAAGTCAACAACACAAGCTAATTCAACTTCTCAAAAGTCAATACATCAACTTTAGTTATAGATTTCAACATTAATCAGCGACGTCACAGTTGATACGAGTCGTCGAACGAGCACTCTTGATCGTGGAATTATCAAGAGTGGGTTGTGAAGAAGACAAAAGAAAACATATAAGAATTGAGTTGGTCGAAGGAAAATACCTTCTCTAGATTATGAGAATTAATTAGATTACAAATCTTTCTCTCACAATCTCTCTAGATCAAAGAACAATCCCCCTGATCTCCTTTCTTAATACAACCAGGTTAGAAAACCCTAGAAAAGTCATGTTTTAATATGTATCAAACACAAAACCTAAAGCGAACAGGAAACTAGGTGTCAGGCCCACCCGACTCGTGGGCGACCGCAGAACGCATCACGGTCTAGCGTAGCAAACAACCAAGACAAAAATCGCTTACAGGGTTTTAACGGTCGACCGTAGAGTACGTTGCGGTTGATCGTGAAAAGTCTAGAGACTTTCCCTGAGCTGTACACATTCGCGGTCGACCGTGACGTCACGTGCGGTCGACCGTTAGAAGTCCAAAGTGTTTTCCTATAGTTTTCCTGTACTGTTCAATGTTACCGTCTTCAACGACTTTGTCCACATCTCTATTCTCCAAATACCATAAGAATTATCTATCCCCAAGCTCCTATGAGGATCGTTAAGCTTTCCAAGCAAGAAAAAAAATACATCCATATCATGGCTCCCCCTTTAGGAACTTGAATTCCCGTTCAAGTTAGAACTGAAGTTGAGAGAACTCGGGAGCTCCTCCATCTTTTCTAAATAACTTGGCCTTGCTAAGAATTTGGTCTCGATTGTTAGACCCTAGAGGGGGGGGGGTGTGTGATTAGGGTCTTATGCTAATTTAATCTGATTATATGCTAATTAAAACTAATTCAAATATTATTCTTGTAAGATAGATATACAATATGATATGAGTAAGAATATGCAATATGAACAATGAGATATATCCTATGATGAAATATATATGCAAGGATATATAAACTAATACAAGGGTAAACAATATAAACTAGATAGTAGATGATATAAATAATGAGCTATGGATAATGGCGACAAAAAATATAAACATAAGATTAAGTGCGCCAAAGCAAACTCAAACACACGATATGATCACGGAGTTCGGACCTTCCATCCTACGTCTCCGCTCCCCACTCCCGGGGAGAAATCCACTATCATAATCCGGTTTGGAAGCCGGAACTTCTCTACACACTCGGTTTTCTAGCTAACCGAAAACTCTACACACTCGGTTATCAAGTCAACCGACAACTCTCACAAATCCTCATAATGTACATACACAAGCTATAACCTCAAGTGTTGGTCCTCACGTATCGCCTCCCTCAAGTGCTCGTAATTATCACCTCTCACTAGGCCACCGATGCCACTCCTCTCGGTATCAACTACGTCCTCACCACACACTCCTCTCGGTGTACAAGTGTACTACAAAGTGAACTCACAATGAGGCTCAATACAAATGATTGTTCAACAAGGTTGGAACTCAATTAGGCTCAACTCAATATTAATATCTCTCATAACCCCAAATATATTATGAATGCAAATATAATAAGCTCAAGTGGGTGTGTGTAACAATAAGATTAATCAAATCTAAACTCAATATAAAACTAGATTTAATAAGATGATAATCAAACAAATAAATATAAAGCTAGAAAAGAGTTTAGAAAACTTCTCAATAGATGACAAGAGATGGAGAGAGAATAGTTGATTGCTCAAACTCCAATAGATGATCTCCTCAAGCTCTTGTGGAATTTTCTTTACAAACAAACTCTTGAATCAAACTTAAAAACTCTTCAACAAACTTGTAAAACTCTTTTTAAAACTCTCTTAAACATCCATAAGAAACAATAAAAGTTGAGGGCTTTTTATAGCCTTTTAAACCAGCCACAAACCCCCAAAAACTGAAAATATCAAAAACTAGCCGTTACTTGCCGTTATAGGCTGAAAAGACCAAAATACCCCAAAATTCAACATTCTGGAAATTTACGTATCTAACTTTTTAAAATCAATTAAAAATAATAAATCAACTCCAAAAATTATGAAATATTTTGGGAAGGTTATAGACATGTATATAAACATGTTAGAGAAAGAATTTCTGAAAACTAACTTCCCAGTTGAGAGAAATAAATATTTAAACACAGATAAATAGTTTCTAAAAAACTGCTGAAAACTCGGTTTTGTAAATTCAATTGAAAATAACAAAACAACTCCAAAATTAGTAAAACTTGGGAAAATGTTTGTATATATGAATATAAGCATGTAAACAAAGAAAATTTTCAAATTGTGTTTCCCAATTGTGAAAACTTATGTATTTTGCAAGTATGTCCAAAACATGAAAAGTTGATATACATGAAATTTGATGTTTTGACATAAACACAACTTTAAAACATTTTTAAACGTTCTTATAGACTTAATAAAGGATATAAAATTTTTTTATGAAGTCTATAAACTAGAAACATAATATTTTCATAAATATGCATATTCTATGCAATATTTTCTAAAACACAAATATGTAATCTCATATTTATAAACATGGAAACCCAAAAACATTTATGTATATATATATAACTATATATATATGTATAGAAACTAAAAACTTGTATGTATATATAAAACTATATATACATAGAAACCAAAACTACAATGTGTGTGTATATGATATCGAGCTTAAAGTATTGAACACACATAATATAAATCTAAACTAATATACCCAAGCAATCTTGATCTTCAATAAGCTTGACTTGGTAATCTTGCGGATGAAGCGGAAACTTGAATCTTTAACTTGAATTGCATGGCTTCACACCGACATTCCGCCAACCTCCATTGGATATGATCGTTGAAGCGAAATTCCATCCATCCTCTAACTTGTTGTTTGTCTACAATTGATACAAAAACACAAACACTAGACAAACAATATTAGAAGTAAATTGTTTATAAATCATCATCAAAATAAGAAGGCCAACATCGATGTCCGATTGGAAATAACCCCTTCATCTCACATCTCATCATAGTCACCTTCCGCTTCAAATTGTAACCCTCTTTCAGTGGCTTGAACCAATGCATAGCCCAACAAACTTCTTGTTTGCATTCACTAGCCTATTCGCTCGGTTTACAGTCACCAAGTTTGTCTCCTTCGGAAGAGATGTCGAACAAAATATGAACTTTTCACCATCTTTGGTGAATATGTATTTCTGAGTCCGCCTCTCGTAGATCGCGTATCTATCCCACAAATATGGATTGCCTAGTATAACATGACAAACATCTAATAGAATTACGTCACATGTGACCTCGTCAATATATGACTCATGGAGTGCAAATCTAAAAGTGCATTGATCAACTACACTTACTCCAGTCTCCTTCTGAATCCACCCTAAGTTTGGATGCTTGACTATCTTCAAACCTAGCTTCTGAACCAAGGCCTCGAATATCAAATTCTTCTTACTACCTGGATCAACTATGGTATCAACCAAACTGGTCTTTAGCTGCAACTTAAGAACAAAGAGCTGCTCTCTAGGGTCGTCGTCCTCTTTCTTAGCCTGCTTCCCCATGATAAGGTTAAGACTGCTGTTGGGCTCTGTCATCCCATTTTCTCCTCCTTCTTCTTCAACCCCCTTGGCTTGAGATGAGGATACTTCTCCCAGCACCGATCAACTACGTGTTTTGTCTTCTCACAATGACTACAAATCAGCCTTGCTTTCCTTGGATCACCCTTTTTCTTCTCCTCCTTAGATTGAGAATCACTAGACTTGCCTCCAGCTTGTTTTCCATCTCCCTTTGCCTCGTTGCTCCTCTTTTTCTTGCCTTCGATGGTAATAGCCATCACGCTCGCCTCTGCAATAGATTCCACTATGGATAACTTCATCTCCTTTCGGATATAATCACTCAATCCTACCATATACTTTATAAACACAGAATATTCCTTCGTCATAATGTTAAGGACCATCTCCTGTTGCTAGAACTCCGTGGTGTATTCTTGAACGGTTTGATTGACTCTTTGGCGCAAGCCATACCACTTGCACCAACGCTCCTCAAGAAATCCCACCGGGTAGAATTATTTCCTCAATAACTCCTTGAACTTATTCCAAGACACCGTCTTCTTTTCCTGCTTGCAATAGGATTTCCACCATGTCAATGCATGCCCCAAAAGCTTCAAAGTCATGAACACAAGTTTCTCTATAGATGAATATCCGTATAGGGTAAAATATGTCTCCATAGGCTCGCTCAATCCAATCATCGAGCCTCTCAACGTTGACACTCCCATCATAAATAGGAATCTCCACTTTGAAGTCTAATTTTAAATTCTGGTAAGAACCCTTACCCCCTTGATGTGGAACCGTCTTGAAAATTTCAGCCTCCTCTTCAGAATTAGATTCCTCGCTTTCCCATCAGACTCTACAAGTCACTTCTTTCCTTTTGAAGAAGATTCCTCCTTTTTGTCCTTTCATTGGAAAGATTGACGAGCTGTGTGAGAGTCAAAACCATTGCCTCCATCTGTTTCTCCAATGCATCCAGTCTTGCTGAACTATCCCCTTCAGTCATATTCTTCTTCCTTAATCTCTGAACTTCTTCTAAAGAACTATCTCCTTCAGTCATATTCTTCTTCCTTAATCTCAACTATATCCTTCAGTCATATTCTTCATCCTTATAAACCCTGAAGATCCTTGAGATTTCTAGGAGGTGGTAGCTCTCGGATAGCTTTGACTTTATCTGGGTCAAGACGAATGCCATTAGCCGTGACCATGAACCCGAGGAATTTAGCGATAGCCATTCCTAAGAATGACTTAGTTGGGTTCATCTTCAATTGGTGCGCCCACATAAGGTCAAACATTATTCTCAAGTCGTGCAGATGATTTCCCTTATCATGAATTTTAATGACCAAATCATTAACTTAACATTCTACAGTCTTTCGTATATGTTTTTAGAAGATAGAGGTAGTACGTTGATACGTAGCACCTGTATTCTTCAACCCAAAGGGCATTACTGTATAACAGTATATCCCTGAAGGTGTTCGAAAGGATGTGTGCTTTTCGTCATCAGGATACATCTTAATTTGATTATACCCCGAGAATCCATCCATAAAAGATATCCTTTTAAATCCGCACATATTGTCAATAATAACGTCCGTGATGGGTAAAGAAAAATCGTCTTTAGGATAAGCTGAATTTAAGTCTCAGAAGTCAATGCACACTCAAATCTTCTCATTCTTCTTTAAAACATGGACAATGTTGTCTACCCAGTCAGGATGTTGTTCTTTGTGAATAAATCCTGACTCGATAAGCTTTTTGACCTCAGCTTCAATTGCCTCCATGATTTGGGGCCAAAATCGCCTTTGCTGTTGTTTAACAGGTTTGACGTTTGGTTTTATGTTTAATCGATGCATAGCCACTTGGGGATCAAGCCCAAGCATATCCTCATAGTTCTAAGCAAAGACATCAATATACTCTCGTACTAGAGTAATGAGATCTTCTTTCTCTTCGAACGACAAGCTATCACTGATGAATATGGGCTTTGGGTTAATCTCATCTCTCATGTTCACTTGAGTCACTTTGTCATCAGTAGGAGGTTCGCGTTGTTCGAAACTGTGTTCACACTGTATACCCAGCTTTCGACTTAGCAAATCATCAAACATAGATAATTGGTCATCTTCTCGATTTTCCATTAGAGATGCTGACATCATGTTGGCCATAAGTGCTTTGAACACAATTCCTAGACTGATATCAGACTCCCAGCAACTAGATTCAGAAGATGAGGTGCAAGAATCGTCATCTGACTTTTCTTTGGTTCCAAAACGCAGCATAAATGGTGGAGATTCATAACCCAACCCACTACGAGTTTTGTGATAATAGTATTCCGACTTTCCTTCCGGAACATAAGCGGATCGGATTAGTGTCCAAATCCCGCTACCAAAATTTAAGCCTTCTTTATGGATGAACTCGTATCCTATATTCTTCATAAGCTTTCGGGTTGTTGGAGTGAAGTATGAGAACTGTGGATCTTTTTCCTCCTTCTTGAATTCTTCCAAAAGAGTTTGCACCGGGTCATCACTCTTTCTAAAGATGATGTCTTTTTGGCAGTTAACCTTAGCTAGTACTATGAAGACTGCTTACGAAGATTCAATTTGTTGTTGATTTGTCACAAAAGACGATTGAATCGACATGTATAAATTTGATTCAGCATATAACTTGGATAGCGGATCCGTTACCATGCTGGCGCTTGTACCTGGCATGTTAGGATTCAATTCAACACGCGATAAGTAAGCTAAACCATCATTATTATTAAAGATAACTCCATTGTCTTCATAGACAGGATCATTTACACCCAGATTTTTAAGGCCGATTATGACGGGTTCTATGTCATTAAAAACAAAACCCTGTTCGTGCTCAGACTCGGTATCAGCTTCATTATCGTTATCTGATTCTTCAATCAGTGGTACTTCAAATGGCTCACCATCAAGGTAATGGATAGAATCGGTAAAATAATTCTTCACCCCCTTGAATGGTTGCCTCTCTACGACCACTGTCTTGACTTCACCACTCTCACCTACATATTTCATGCATTAGAGTAGAGTAGATGAAACAATCAGATTGTTATAGATCCATGGTCGACCTTATAACATGTTATAAGATGTCTCTGCATTGATGACGTAGCAAGTAATATCCGTCCTCAAGTCATCCATTTAGCATTTGAGTTTGATTTTGCCAAGGGGATGAGTATTGTAAGCATTAAATCTATAGATGGTGGTTCTCGTCGTTGATAAACGATGCAGAGGGACTCCAAGGTGATGAATGAGCCTCAATGGTATGATGCTCAAAGCAGAACCACGGTCAACCTGAATTCTATCTACCCGAATAGAGCTGATGTACTCTATGAAGTACAACGATCTATCATGTTTTAGATTTCTCATGTGCATATCTTCTTGAGCAAAAGTAATGCACAACATTCTTCCTCGAAAGATTTGACAGCATTGAGGACAAGCTTCTTCCAGCGTTGCTCTGGCTAGATTTGGTGGAAAGTGAGTAAGGAAAGCCTTATTATCCGCCAACGCTTCACGAAGAGCTTCTCTTGTTGATCGAGATAAACACAGAAGCTCAAACAAGGTAATCCTTGCTGGGATATTAGCTAACTGGGCTAGCACATCAAACCAAAAATGATCTTTTGAACTTTCTGGTGCATCTTTTCTTAGTGCCTTGTTGTAACAAAGTTCTTTTGCTTGAGTTTGCTCCATTATTTCTTTTCCTAGTTTGGGTGGTGCAGCTACTGTTTCAGAGTATTTCTTCAAATACTCTTTTCCCCCGCGTATTCCTGATATCTGTTCAGGTTGTGCAGTGAATGCTGGGTGCTCGTTTTTAGAACTGCTAAGTGATGCAGTTTCAACCCCCTCATCCGGGATGGCTAAAATAACACTGCAAGATCTTCGCGTGACTCTAGGCTTCCTTGAGTCTGCTAATGTACATTACTCATCCATTAGTAAGTCAGGATGAACCCACATCAATTCATTTTTAGGGGTAGTGTAGGGGACCATTCCCTTCTCTTTCTTCTGATGCGGGTCGAAGTTCACTACTCTCGCCTCTATTTGAAGAATTGGTTTCACGCCATCTTGTATTTGCACCTCGGCAAAATCTCCAAACTGAAGTGAGACCATATTCACTGATACCTTCTTTTGTTCAGCTTGAAGGGTCATCACACCTGCGTCTAACAAAGCCTGAATTTTATCTTCCAGGATGTAACAAGCTTTGGTTGGATGATACACCATCCTATGGTACATGCAAAAGTTAGGATCGTCAGTCCTTGATACTTCTGCATTCCATTTTACCTCTGGCAATTTGATCTTATTCATCTTGATCAAAGACGTAAGAATGGAAACCACATGTTCATCCTTGAAATCGTATTTCTTCTGAAAACGATTGTCGGAACTATTTCCCTTCTGTTTTGTAGAAAACTTCGGGGATGATGTTGTTTGAACAGCTAAAATCTCCTTCCCTTTTGATTATTTCTAGGAATTATAGTTGCCTTTACCCCTTCCGTTTTTAGGTTAGGATTCTTGAGGTTCTTCGGCATCTATTCTCTTGAGCATATTTTCCACCTTCTCTCCTTGCCAAACTAAATCTTTCCATGAACGGGCTTCAATAGCGCCCATCTTCGACAAGATGTTGATAGAAAGATTGTTACGACACATCTCCATAAGAGTAGCTTTAGAAACTTGATCATGTGAATGCAACGATCGATTTCTGAATCTTTTAACGAAGTCACTGACAGACTCTGTCTTCTTCTGCTTTTCAGCCAATAGCATGGCCATAGAAACCTCAGTATCATCATTGAAGAATCGGGCTAGAAAAAGCCCCTCCAAATCTCTCCAACTTTGGATTGACCTTGGCTCAAGTCTGCGGAACCACTTGAAAGCCACCCCCTTTAGGGTACTGATGAACAATCGAGTCATAATGGGATCATTACCCACTATATGCCTAATCTGTGCCTGGAAGTAATAAGTATGTTAGGTAGGAGAACCTTTACCATCAAACTGTATCAAGTTGAGTGGTTTGGACTTTGGAGGATATGGGATCGTATCCCATTCACTCAGATAAAGCCTAGCCACCTCTAGTTCTTTGAGGTTTCCCTGGAGCTTCAATGCATCAAGTTGTTTTTGGAAGTCATCCCACTTTTGGTCTCATACCTTCGTACGAGGATTGGATCCAACTTCAGACGATTCAAAATGAATCTTCACAATATTCTCCTCATCGTCTTCATCATTGCCATCTTCGTCGACAGGTGAAGGTCGTCTACACCTAGATCTCGAGGCTTGTGAATGAACATTCTTCTTCTTCTTTTCCTTCTCCTCACGGAGTCTCTCCACCATTGCTTTCAGGCGTTCGATGGATTCCTGCTATTGCAGGATGGTTGATTGTTGCTCTTCCATCTTCCTTGTCATATCTTCCTCACTTTTGGCCATATGAGCACTTGCTTGTTCACTTTGATCTGTGTTGGAAGGTTGAGAAGTGGAGATAGCTAAGTTTTCAGGTTCTTCTTCAATCTCATCTGTGATACCCGCTAATCGTTGGTAATCAAACAGAATCACTGTACCCTTACGAGTACGAGTGTGTTGAAACACCCCTTGTTCCTTCAACAAGCATTACACCTAATCCTAGAGAGTATTCAGGATCAGAAGATTCAGAGAACTCAGCCAAGACTTTGCTTTTCCCGTTGCTAACCATGTTGATCGTCACTTCAATGTGGCGGTTCTTAGATGCTTGTTTCTTAGGACGGAAGCATCTTCTTCTTGATGAAAAGAATATCGATGGCTCAGTTAAACGTTCGAAGACTGAAGACTTATATGTTGACTCTCCGCATGGACATTAGGAAAGTACTACAGAAATGAGCTTCTCACAGCAGCAATGAGATTGCATTTGGCTCATACTGTGCTTGCGCGTGAGATAATCTTGAATATCACCAACTGAACAACCCCCAATTGACTCAGTCATCTTGGCTTTACTCAAGCGAGACCCTCTGAATGATAGAGGTTGACGACGTTGGGTAGCTTGACAAACTTCGCCACTCATGTGACAAGGTTCGTTGATAGGATGATTTTGGCAAGTTCATCTTCCCGGTTGGTTCTTAATTTGAGGTTCGTTTTCATGATGAACCTCGGTATGAACCGCTTGTTAAACTTGCTAAACCTCTTTCTGAGGATGAGGTTCATTTTCTAAGCATACTCGAGTACGAGGGTGAGGTTCGTCATTTTGATGTTGCTCAGTCACTTGACCCTCGTTAGACTTGTTAACCTTGGGCTGATCAGCCTTCGGTCGATAGTGAAAACTATCTAGCGAGACTAAAGCTCAAGCCCTATGATGAGCTTGATTCTAACGCTGACATTGTCGAGTGCGTCTCGATAGTGGGCCAATTAGAACTCTTGCCTCAGTCAAAACTGGGCGAGGTTCGTTATCAAAAGCCATGATTTAGGTAGAAGAATCCCAAGTTCGGCTAGGTTGTTTATCAACCTATTTCTTAGCTTGTCGGCTAATTAATGGAGCCTTCTTTTTGAGGGGCATGGACTTTTCCTTGAGATTAACTCAAGTTGCATTATCAAAAGCCACTTGGGCTGAAGTCTCATACGAGACTCGACGACACTTACGTGCCTTCGTGAGACTAAACTTACCAGAAGAGAGAAAATCCTCATATTTAGACTGGTCAATTCAATGACCAAAGTCTCAACGTTCGTTCCCACAACGATCTTATCTGATTATGCTACCACCATCTCATCAGAAAGAATGGCTGCTCCCACTATGGTCACATCGATTGTAGGGTCGAAAAATTAAACTGTGATTGCTTCTCTTATTTTAAGAAATAGGTTTGATCGCTTGGTACGAAACCCGTACAATCACTCATGCTCTCTTGATTACAAATGAAGAGAAGATTAATTTAGCTTCTCTTTGTTTAACGTGGATTCTTGGTATCAAAAGGATGATTTTCTTGATGCTTGAGTCTAGATTCTCCTATTGAGGATCAGACCAAAATTTCTAGAGCTTCTCACGTTCATTAGCCGGCTGAAATCGAGGTTTGAACTCTGGATCCATACGCAAAAACTTTGATCTTTGATGCTTCTTGAAGTCCAAGTCTAAAATCTCCAACCCCTTTCTCTGCAGCCATCCATGGCTATTTATAGGGTTTAAACACATAACTGACATGCTAAGATCACGGGTAGAGGGGCGGAACTACCTCCTCCAATTCAGCGTACGCCGTAACGTGCTCCTGAAGATTAGCCCACATGGCTGACTAAGTCTTCAGAGCCGTTATAGCTAAATCTCACGTGTATGACGAGCCTCGTCCTTAATCAAAACGGGGTTCATTAAGTAAGACGAGCCTCGATACACAGCGAGGTTTGTCTTATAAAGCAAACTTTGTAATAAACAAGCTTCTTCTGACGAATTTTGTCTTCACTGATTTCGTCTGAAGAACTTTGTCTTCACTAATGAACTTCATTGTCGATAACTGGGTCCAACTGCGTCGTGACTTTCTCTAGACTAACCTCGTCTTCACTGATTAGTTTTAAGTCTAACGATGAGCTTTGTCTTCACTGACGAACCTCATCTCTCGAAGATGAATGTCGAACCTTGTTTTCACCAACGAGCTTCACTATTTGTTGTTGAGCTACACTGATCAGCGACCCGCGTTCTCGAGGTTGATATTTACTAAACGATGAGCCTCGTCTCTGATTAAGAAGAGGTTCATTTTCCTGACCTTCCTTTTCACATTTTGAATTTTGGCATTTTTGAATGCCTACAGGTATCAGTATGCATCAAAAATTTCCTATAGGTCCCAAACATAGCTCAAGACTGAGAGAAGATGAAGAACATCATCATCTAAGTCAAAGAAGAGTTGCCAAAGCAAAAAGGAAGCAAAGAAGAATACAAAACAATGCGACAGAAAGACTTCGAGCTGTCTCGCAGTTGGTGAGATAGTATTCACTATCTCGCCAACTACGAGACAGCCTCTCGTATTTTCTGACAGTTTTGTGACTTTTTGCGGGCCCTAATTAGCTCCATAAATGCTAGGAAATGTTCATTAACGTTTATGGATGATTATAGCTATGAAATACGCCCACTACCCTAGAGAAACACAGTATTTAACATGCTTAAAGTAGTAAGACAGCGGTTGCAAACTAGATGGAACTGCCTCCTTTAGCCGAGATAGTAAACACTATCTCGCCCAAAGGAGGTAGTGATTGTTAGTTGTTTCAACTTTTTTCGACGGTTACGGCATCCAATGACTATAAATACCCCTTGGCACACTTGTTCACGGGGTATTGAGGGGACTGACAAAGAAAGAGGCTTTTAGAGAGTAGATAGCAAAAAGAACTTGGTATTTGGTGAACTTTGAGAGTAATAGAGAGTCCCTCATCCTCTTTCAAGCAATCTCAATAGCCCTTTTGGTGTTTCCTCGAATTCAAGCATTGACTTGTTCTCGAGAAGAGTATCTATCTTACCTAGCTAAGATATTTACTTGAATTCTTGTTTCCCCATCAAAATATCAACTTTCAACAATCTTTATTTCTGGCTTGGAACTTTAATTCGATGGTCCATGGATTACGCATCTCCGGGACAAGAAAAGATCCTACGCAAGCAGAAGCTACCACGTAGGAGTTTCTATGTGTGTATATAGGGAATACCATAATTTTATTTTTATTGTAAAGAAAAGTTTTACATGTGTAAGAATCATTCTTTTATTTTTATTAAACGATTTAATGGAAGCTGCAATAAAAATTATTCCCGATGCAAACACTACTGAGGATATAGGAAGAGTTGCTACTTAAATTCCTATGGATAAATGGGCTCCTCAACACAAAAAGATCTTTTATTATATTTTAAAAGCTATGAATGCTTTATATTGCTTTCTTACTATTGAAGAATTTAACCATGTCTTTAATTGTACTACTACGAAGGAAATCTAGAAGACACTAGAAGTTACTCATGAGGGAACTTCATAGGTATAGGAAGCAAAGCTTACAATGATAGTGAGCAAATACGAAAACTTCAAGATGAAGGCCTCAGAGAGCATACAAGAGATGTTCACACGATTCATCGATATTATGAACAAGTCTAAAGTTTTAGGGAAGGAGTGCAATAACAAGGAGTTGTGCAAAAAAATACTCCATTCTCTATCTCAAACCAAAGGCAATGGCTATTGAAGAACTTCTAAACTTTTCTAATAAAAAAAGTCGTTAACCTTAAGATCAAAAAGGAGAAATTCCAATAAAAAAAGAAGAAGAATTCAAGCTTGAGTTCAGAAGATGAAGATGTTAAATCTGTGCTAATTGTAAAAAGATTCAATTCTTTTCTAAAATTAAAGAAAGGGTAAAAATATCTTCAGAATAGGTAGAATAAATTCACTAAATAGGTAAACAAAAATTCCTCAAGTAATTCTAAATCTAAACCTATATGTTATCGTTGCAGGAAACCAAGTCACTACAAGAATCGATGCTCTTTGAATAGAAAGGAAAAAGAAGAAGAAGAAGGGTAAGAGTCTTAAAGTTATAACCTGAGATTTGACAGATGAGGATGAATCTAGAGATGAGTAAAGTGAAGATGACAAACAACAAACAAGTGTCTTATTGGAAGAGGTGTGTTGTTTTCAAATTCAGATCGGAGTAACTCAAGTGGTTCTGATGGTGAGTATTCAGATGAAGAGGTATATTCTTCTTATGATAAATCTTATTCTAAGTATATAGAGATGTTAATTCATTTAAAAAATATATCTCAAAAACCCGAAGAGGCTAAAAATGGATACAACCTTGAAAAAAGAAAATAAATTTTTATCAAAGAAAGTTGATTTTTCCTCTTCAAATTTTAATTCAATGGATTCAACCTGTTTTGAGTGCACACAATGATCTGAATTACAAAATAAAAATCTCTCATCTATCTAAGCAATTTGAAAATGTTTAGTGTAAAAAAAATTAGTTGCTAAGATAAATGAGTTATTTTATGATTTGTCATCTGAACAAATTAAGTTTAGAACTCGATGCACAATGATTACTTCTTAAAATTAACACTTGAATTCCAAAATTAGTGATTTGGAAAAGGTCGCAAAGAATTATTTATTGAGCTCAAAATGTCTTAACATGGTCCTTTCCAATCAAAGATTTGATAAGCTAAAACTAGACTTGGTTATTTATATTCTGGAAAATACAAAAAGTTTTAACCTTTTTTGTAAAGAGTAATATTCTTAGTTGTTTTAATCCTATTCCCAATAGAATTTATCATTCTATATGCTTATTATGTGGAAGAACTAGACATGCTTTGATAAGCTATTGTATGAGATGTATGATTAAAACAGTCAAACACATTTGGATAGCATAAGGCCTTATTGCTCACCAACATGGGCTTATGTGGATACCTAGGTCATAACTATCTTTCTGTAGACTTGCAGATTATTTGAGGATTAAGGTAACACACGGAGGTTGCTTGCAATTCAGAGTATCAAAATCCAATCCTTAGTCTGCATTATATGGTGATACAGGCTTTATATATTTTTAAATTATCTCTAACTTTATATATATATATATATATATATATATATATATGAGAAAAATGGGTATGCTTGGTTCCAAGCACAAAAAGTTATGCTCGGTAGTGAGGTGTCCTCCACTCATTCAAATGATTACATATCCCCATACACTCCTCAACCCATATGATTGTGGTCCCCTATTTGAATGAGTGGAAAGGGATGTGCTACCTCATTACCAAGTACAACATTTGTGCTTGGTACCAAGCATAACATTTGTGCTTCGTACCAAGTACAACATTTGTGCTTCGTACCAAGCACAACATTTGTGCTTCGTACCAAGCACAAATTTTATTCTTCATAGTGAGGTATCCTATTCCAATCCACTCATTCTAATTCTCAATCACTCTCCAACCCATATGAATATGGACCATGATTTCAATGTGTGGAGAGGAATATATATAATATGTATTTTTATAGATATACATAATTTTTTTGGGATCATCGATGGTCTCAATGACACCATCGATGGTCTCAATGACACCATCGATGGTTCATCATTAATTGATAGACAACAAAGGGGGCATATTTTTTTTTACTTTTTTACTTTTACCCCTTATTTATCTCTCCTCTCAATTTTCTTTTGAATTTTATGATTTTGCGGTGGTTTTAGTGCTTCTTGTTGCTATAATCGTCATCATCATCATTTTTTTGAATCAAATCAAATCAAAGAGGTAATTTTCTAAACGCTAGACCATAAATTTTTGTATTTCTTGTGGTTTTTTACAAATTTTTGTTGGTAAATCTTATGTGGATGAATGATGAATGAGTATTAGAATGTTTTGAGATTGTCGATGTTGAGTTGTATATGAGGTTTGGATAATTTAGGGTAAAAACTCGTCGGGTTCAGTTCGTCGACCACCAATGGTCAAAGAACACCATCGATGGTGTCTGAACCATCGATGGTTGTCAGTTATCCATCAACGGCGTACATGTTGAAACTATTATTTTTTTCCTATTTCATAATTTACTCAATTTTCTTTGTCTCTAAACTATCTTATGTATATTCTCTATGCTAATACATGCTTATTTGACTTTGTAAAAGAATGTATTCTAGCAAGAGAGCTCAATCTTCACAACCATAATCTCAAGAGATGCTCAAGAAATATAAGAAGTTGCATATTGTATATGAGTGAAGGTTAGATGAGCAACATCTGCAAGAGTATAGGAGTGTGTTAGGGTTCTTGGATGGAGTTGGTCTAGGTCAAATGAAGGACAAAGGAGGAGAGAAAGCTAATATTTCTTGGATATGGGAGTTCCCAATGAAATACAACCAGCTATATGGATCTCTTGAGGCCAAGAACACAGTGAGAGGATGAGAGGTCACTATTACTCCTGACTACATACACAAGATTCTTCATCTACTACCACTACAGTGGGGATGCTATGATGTCTTTACCTTTTCTAAGAACGTCCCTATTAGTTCTGAGGAGTACATCCGTAGGACTAATTTCCTCACAGATAAATCTTTTTTTGGTGTATTCAACTTTGGTTATCTGAAATCAGAGTATATCCTTCTCAATCTCTCTCTTAAGTTTGATCTATATCCTAGTGTTGCTTACACTACTTTATTTGCAAGAGATGTCATCCTTCTATATTGGATTGCTAGGGAACAGTCATTTGATCCTTCACATATTATCTTTGTATGGATGTCATCAGTAGATTCAAGTGCTAAGGAGATTCGCTCACATCTATAAGGATCGGAGGATTCTAGTTTTACCTTTTGATTAGATGGAGAAGGGGAGAGCTGCTTTGTGTGATGAGATGGTTAGGAAAAGTTTAGGGGCAAGAGGAAAGGGAGAGTCCTTAGATGGTCAACCATCCGAGTCCTAACCTGTAGGAGATTGTATTCCCGACTCTTCAGGAGGTAAGGTTTCTCAATGGGCTGTAGTTTCACTTGGTGAGAGGATGGAGTAGATGCAGATGAAGATCGGGACTCAGCATCAGTATTATGATGCGCCTTTCCAATATATGTTGAGAGCTGCTTGCCCATCATATCCTACACTTTCCACACCACCGATCTACGGATATTTTGTGCCTGAGACAGCCTGTGGATACGTCCATGAGGAGATGAAGAGAGACGACAAATGATGATGATTTTTATTTTTTTATTTTCTTGGTTCAGTTCTATTTTTCTTTTTTCTTTATTTTACACTCAATTTTCTTTTATTTTCTTATTATTCGGACTTGTATATTTAGATGATGAATGAGACACACTAGCATGAACCAACTTTTATTTACTTTCACTACATATATGTTTAGTTAGTACTTCTATGCATGCTCACCTGACCTATTGTAGGTACATATTTTTTTTATTTTTCTTAATTTTCTATTTATTTTTTCTTAATTTTTGGTTATTTTTATATATTGAAATCAAAATAGAAATTTCTCTTTCTTTCTTTTTGTTCTCTTATGAAAAATTAAAAACAAAATAAAAATATCTTTTCATTATTTTTCATTTTTAAAAAAATTAGAAAAAGCTTTATATGTTTTTACATGAAATATTAAGATATTGTTATCTGTTGTTATATAGTCATGGGTTTATCATATTGGTTCACATATTTTTTATTTCTATTTATATTATATGTGCACATATAGCTATACATGTTTAATTGACAAATATGATGGCTCACAATATGTTTCATAATACTTTTCATGCCTTAGTATTATCTTATCATGTTTAGCCTTACAAAGGTAAGAATAAGCATTTATATATACTGTTTATAAAGTGTTTTTAGATGTATCAAATAGTTTTGAGATCAATTTATACTTGAATACAACACCAAAAATTTCTATATGTGTACAAAGTACATATGTGCTATAAAACATCAAGTTAAAAGAGTGTATTTGTGAAAAAGATGGTCAAGGACCCATACTATATAAATCCACGGTAAATTTTAGTGTATTTGTTAAAAGATGGTCAAAAATCCATACTCATGGATAAGATTGTACAATATCTCAAGGATATCCATCCTATGCTAAATATTTTTTAATATTTAGAGATGGTGTACATTGCCCTCCAAATATTACCATTTTCCCTCTTAAATTATATGGCTGAGTTGATAGATCGAGATTTTGGACCTTTTCTAAAGGGTTGACATAATTCAAGTTATATAACAAAAGAAGAAGCTCGAACTAGATAAGTATAGATGGTTAAAATATATTTCTAGTTAGGCTAATGTTCAGCTATGATCTAAGATGTGAATGCCTATGTGTTAAACACTTCAAATAGGCCCAAAACTAAGCCCATAACCAGCTATAACGAAGGTCTCTTAACAAAACAGTGAACCTCTCTACGTAGTTCATCTTGACTTGACCTGACCAAGTCAAGCACGGGTCAACTCTTAAACAGCTATAGCGAACCCCGTTATGCAACCTATCTCGACTCGACTTGACCAAATCAAGAGCGAGTCGACTCCCAAGGCATGCTTCCAGGCTGAGTCGAAAGACATCATTAGTTAGCCAAATTATTAGTCAAATTCCGTGTTAAATTCAAACTCACAGATGAAGCTCGCTAGTCAACGAAACTTTTCTCATCTTTAGCATCGAATCAGATCATAGAGAGATCAATACACATGCATAAAGAGATTATTCATCTCACATTGCAATTTTTATTGAGCAAATATGCTAAAGAGAAGACTAAGATATCTTCCAAGCAACTAAGTTCTTATCAATAGTGAAAGACTCGTCGTTTTAGTCAGTGCGTCAACAAAATACAATATCGACATTCCATTAGCACATACAAAAAAGCCCTAGGAAATATAAAATATTCCTTAGTTTTATTGTATTTTTTATTATAATCTGTGCAATTGCAATACAAAAGATCTAAAACAGGATGGTGACTCTACTGAGGACATCTTTCCTCACACCGACACTAAAACTCTCGAGTCTTTTGCTGAATCGTTGATCATTGAGTTTGACCAAACGAAGTTTGAGAAATTCATTTCCACGAACCAATCCTCATCAATGATGACTATATGCATTTGTCGTACGATTTATAATAGCGCGAATCTCATGTCTAAATTGACCCCCCGTGTGTGTAAAGGCGACCTTCACCAAAGATAGTTTGAGCTTATCTAAAAGCCAAATAAATTTCACCCAGTGTGAAGAAAACTTGACTATTGTCTCAGGCGACGGTCAAGATGTTATTACATCTATTGATCTTAGACATCAGTCCACAACTCCTTTAGGAGTTTGATTCAAAGCATCTCGCGATGCTCGCTATTGCTTCTCGGTAGAAGCTAAAAATAGAGCCATCATCTAAATTCCCTCAAGGGAGTAGCATCATCAATGATGATTTTCTTCGATAAAAGCCTGACAAGTGTTGCTTTAAGTGACGTTCGCATATCTAGGCTAAAGATAGCAAAATTGGCTCTAAAAATTGCCTTCAATTTGGAATTGCTGGTGACATGAGAGAGTTCATGTCTCTAAAAAGAGCTCGCTAATATTAGCATCGTACGACCCTCAGAGAAATTGCCACAGCAGTTAAGAGGAATTGCCAATGCAAAGTTATTCCTAAAAAGGATTTAGTTTTTAGCCATCTTAGTCATGTCTAAGCCTTCAGAGGTTCAGAAGAAGAGATGACGACATGTCTGAAAGGGTAAACCCTAAGGATTCACTATCAACAGGACTAGTGTATCTTCTGGAGATGAGGAAGAAGGTGCAGATAGTTCATCGAATCCATTGTACTCTGCTGGCATCGGAGGTATATTACCTAAGTTGAAGGTGTGGATCATCACACCAGGTTAATTCAAAGAGTAGTCGTTCCTTTTGACTACTTCCCCCTAGAAACACGAATGTCACAGACTTCATCTTAAGTGAATCAACCAGTTTCTTGCAACGCCAACTCTGTCATAGCATCAAATATAGCCTCCTAGTTCAAGTCAAGAATGACAATGGGAAGTAGACGCGTCGAACCGTGAAGATCTACGTGCTCAAATGTTAGCTCAAAAGAGAGATTCACATGAACGAATCGAACATCTAGAGAAGCTGCTTGAGCATCTCTTATCAGCATTTTAGCTTCAACCAAGTTCTTCGAAGGGGAAAAGCTAATCAACAAATTCTCTCTAGAAGAAGACCAAACACACTAAGATGACACAGATTGAGACCATTTAGGATTTGAAATGCTAGTTCCTCTAAAACCAAGCAAGGAAACAAATGCCTTGGAGGACATCCAAAAATAGCTCAACATTCTTTCTTAATGAACCGAGCTCAAGAAGGTTGAAATTACCCGACCTTACCCTATTGAGTAAGACATGGTTCCTTATTCGGTAAAATTCAAGCCACTAACGTTTCATACATTTGACGATAAAGGTTCTATGAACCAACATATTACTGCTTCCATCAACAAACTAGGAATGTAGTGGGTAACGATGCTATTAAGGTGCGACTCTTCATTGGTACCCTCCAAGGGGTAGCTTTTGGTTGGTTTCAGAATTTTCTCGGAGTTTCGATCAAATCATGGGTAGATCTAGAATCAAAGTTCCTCTCATAATTCCACGAGGAACAATATAATGTTATTATGGCCAAACTTCTTTCTAAAAAGCAAAGCAAAAATGAGACAGTCAGGAAATACATTGAGAGATACCACAATCTAACATTGTGACGTCGAGTTATGCCTCTCCCGATGTTACTTCAAACTTGTTGGCAATTTTTTATGGGACGGATAGAAGCTCACATGGGTGATGTTACAGTCCACACATGAAAGGATTTGATGGAATAAGCTGAGATTGCAGAAAAATTATCAGAATATTTCAATAAGTTTGAGCCCTATGTTAACTTCAAAGACAACAAATGCAAACAAGGGTAGACTTCTTAATTGAAAGCCAAAGAGACTTTCGCCGGTAGGGACCAAAATCTCCACAATCAAAATGGGAACTAAGAAAGAATATTCAGTGTAGCTATTCTTTCAAAGATGAACTTATAGTACCTATCTTCCATGTTCTCAACAAGGGCAATCGGTTGAAGCTTCCTGAAGCTCGACGCCCTGAAGAAGTCAGAAAGACTGACGACCCCAACTACTATTTTTATCACAGAATATTAGGACATCCAATAAAGACTGCTACATTCTCAAAGATAAAATCTAGACTTTTGTCCAGTCAGAGATTCTCAAGCACAAGCCTGAGTAGAGGAAAGTCACAGCCAATATAGTGACCCTCCAATTCAGCTCCATGCCGAAAATCTAAGCCCAAGATGGTGTTGTCCCCATTCCTACTGCAATGTTGGAAGTGGTCAATATACAACCAACAAAACTGATAGAGCCAAGGCTTAATCCGTCTCACTACAACAAAATGATAAATGTTGTGGGTACATCCTGATATTCTCCAAGATGAGCATTGGACTATTCAGAAGCCCAAGACCAAGCGCAAGATGATATCCTACAACGCTATCTCGGCAATCACCAAGGAGGAATCTCTACAAGTAACCTCGCTTACTGATACAAAGGAAGAAAAGATTATCATGATAGGGACTAGACTCAACTAAGATTATTTGAAGAACTATAATCATCCAGGGCCTTCCAAATAATACGAACCGACCAAGCAAAAGAAGGCTTGGTTTAACAGGGCATTACAACATCCCTCAGACGGTCCCAAATCCCCGTTTTGGTATGACATTATAGCTTAATTAGCCAATATTCTAGCTCTTATAACCTTATTCGAGCTTTTATGTCTGTCAAAGGAAATGAGAGAAGATTTAAAAGAAGCTTTAAACAATAGTGAGGCATTTCTCACCCACATGATTGAGCCATCTCTAGATAAAAATCACAAGCAATATTATCATTACCAATAGTAGGCACCTTGTATAACTTTCACCCTGAAAGATATGCTTATCAAGGACCACCATCACAATCGGCGCCTTTGCTATGCCAGGTATATAGGGTCAACAAAGGTTGAGAGGGTTCACATCAATCCAAGCTCTGCATTAAGTATAAAACCACAGAGACTCTGAGCTTTCTGAGTATTCCCCTTCATAATCTCTCAAAGACTTCCGCCACCACATCCGGCTTCAATTCTAGTAGTAGCCAATCTCTTGGTAAATTTTGACTTAAATGTCAAATTGGCGATTTAAGGATGGAGGTGACTTGTTATGTCATCGACGTCGAAACATCTTACAACCTTAACACTTCATTAGTGTTTTAAATACATTGATGATCAAGGGGTTTAACAAAATGTTAATTTTTAAAAGCATCCTTCCAGGGGGTGGATAATTACTTTAGCGACTCTCTCTTGTACTATAAAAATCATACAATGGAGATTGTTATTCTCCATGATGAGGATAGTAGTAATGAACCAGACATCGAGCCATATTTCACTGATGATCTAGTTTGGGAGATAGATTCACATGTAATTATCCTCGAGGATCTATGTCTTAACTAGTCAGCTAAAAATTAGGGTGACTGGACCTTTAATTTTTGCTTATGACTCTTAGTCTAAAAGCTTAAGGGTCGAAATTTTGACATCTAGTCTAGCTTTAGAACTGGCTTTGTACATGTGAATAAGCAAGTCGCACTCAGCTGATAAGTAGCTAAATCACTTAGAAAATGCTATTTTCTCGATCCAACCTAAAAGAGGCACCCTAAATCTGATTATATTTTTGGATAAGTTGAACCATGACCTCACTTATCAAGTTCGGATGAAGAAGCTAACGGAGTACCGAAATTCTCCTGATACAGCCAACAACCTTGACATGTAACGACAAAAATGGGATACAACCTCACTACAAAACTAGAGTCAAATTTCAATCAAGGATTAAGAGTTCATTTAATCCATTTTACACCAAAAGGGGAGGTTTTTGATTATTATAATCGAACTAAATGAGGAGTCAGCTACATTTCTCCTTAAGCCGAGTCACAAATGGGGCCAACATCTGGTGACATTCTAAGCCGTTCTTTAGATACATCCAACTATAATTCTGACATCAATCTTGAAATCGTGCTTTGCAAATTCTTGGCTAACATGGTCTCGTACGACCTAACTCTGGATCTCTATGAATCCAAAGTGTTCAAATATAGTAAAAATGTTTTCATGGGAAAAATATCTTGAAAAGAAATTAGAATCAAGCTTCAAAATCAGTGAACTATCCACCAAGTTAAAGTGGTTTATATCAACATAGGCAATAAAATCAATCCTAAACTCATCTTCATCAGTGAAAGTCTATCACCCATTAAAAAAATGAGCTCATAGCTCCCCTTCGAGAATACATTGATGTATTTGCCTGGAATTATGGGGACATGCTTGGAATAGTCCCTAATGTGGTTGTACATCACCTCGACATCGACCCTAATGTCAAACTGGTCAAGCAACAACAATGATGCTTCCATCCTAAATTGATGAAGCAACTAGAAAGAAATTCGCAATATCATCGAATGCGGATTCATCCATGAGGAACAACATCCCAATTGGCTGGCCAACATCATGGTAGTGATGAAAAAGAATGGAAAGATCTGGGTCTGGATTGATTTCAATGATCTTAATCTTGCTTGTCTAAAGGACGAATTTCCTCTCCCTATCACAGACATCATGGTTGATAATTTGTGCAGGTTTGAGAGGATATCATTCATGGACGTGTTCCCTAAATACAACCAGATCAAAGTGCATCCAGATGACCACACGCATACAACATTTAGGACACCCTATGAGTGTTTGGTATACAGTATGCCCTTTTGTCTAAAAAATGTTAGAGCAACTTACCAACATACTATGAAGACAATCTTTCATGAGCATTTGCATAAGACAAGAGAATGTTATGTTGATGACCTTGCAGTCAAAAGTTGTCACAAATGAGATCAAGTCAACTACTTGAGAATAATGTTTGGAATTATGAGAAAACATCAACTCAAGATGAATCCAAACAAGTCTTTTCTAGGGCTATCATTAGGTAAATTCCTAGGATTTATTGTAACATCTAAAGGAGTACATGCTGATCTCAAAAAAGTGAAAGCCATCTTAAAGATGCTACCTCCAAGAAATCTTAAAGAACTCAAAGGTTTATAGGAACAATTAGCCTATATCCATTGTTTCTTTGCTAACATGTCTGGGAAATATCAACCATTTCAAAGGTTGATGAAGAAAGGTGTCTCATTCATTTGGGATGATGCTTGTCAAGAGGCTTTTAATGAGATCAAGGGTTATCTCATGAAGCCACCCATTCTGATTGCACCAATATTAGATAAACCATTTCTAATCTATGTTAGGACAATGGATCACTCTCTAAAGAGCACTTTTCACCCAAAATAATGATAATAGCCTTGAGCAAGCCATTTACTACCTCAGCTAGACTATAATTGGTGCCGAACATCACTATAATCTAGTTGAGAATGAGTGCCTAGCATTGGTTTTTGTAATTTAGAAAATGTGATACTACTTCAATCGCCAATTTATTCACATCATTTCAAGAGTTAATCCTCGATGAATACTCATGATGAAATGTGGATTGCTAAACTCCAAGTTAGCAAAATAGGCAATACCACTTTCATAGTACGATATGACATTCGTACTACAAAAAGCAGTTAGGTCAAGAAATTGCTGACTTATTAACAGACCACCACATCCTTAATCCTCTAAACTCTATGAAGACATCTCGGATTAAGTCTTTGAGTCAAATGCCACCTCATACAACTACATATGGTGACTTTACTTTTATAGTGCATCAAGACGCAACCACAATGGAGCAATTATTGTGGGAGTTAGGGTAGTGCAGATTGATACCCGTGGACATGTCCTTCCTCGAGCCTACTCACTGACTAAGCCATGCTCTAATAATATGGCCGAGTATAATGCCCTCGATTGGCTTTCAATTTACTCTGGATATGGGCATCAAATACCTTGAAGCCTATGGCAATTCCAAATTGATTGTTAATCATATTAAAGGGAAATATGAGGTCCACCACAATGACCTTATACTCTATCATGAGGTAGCAATGAAGCTAGCTCATTCATTTGAAGGTTTCTACATCAATTATATAGCCTACCTCGAAAACACTCATGCGGATGCTTTGGCATCGCATTCAGCCACTCTTGCCTTGACACCCAAATGTACTAGGTTTGTCATAGTGACTAGCTATCAACTATGCTCCCTAAAGAAAATTTTGGAAGCTAGCGAAGTGCATGTCATGCCAACATACATCAAAGCTAGTGATTGGTGTTTCCTGATCATTGATTATGTCTTACTTGGAATATTACTTGATGATCCAAAGCAAGTGATTTCAATTCAAAGAAGAGCTCCACGTTTTTTCTATTGTCCTATTACACAGACATCGTATCGTCGATAATTCAATGATATTTTGCTCTGATGTTTATCACCAAGTGGAGCTGAAGAAGCACTAAAATAGCTCAGAACGGTATGTGTGGAGCTCATCAACCAGTTCTTAAACTTTAGGAATGACTTTGTTGTTAGTGTCATTACTAGCTAACAATGATAGTACATGTGGTAGCATATGCTAAATGATGTCATGCATGCCAAGTCCACACTGTTTCTCTACACCAACCTCTGGAAGAATTGCATCCAACTATCACCTCATGGTCATTCGAAACATGGGGTATGGATATCATTTGCCTAATTAGCCCACCACCAACTAAAGGCCATTGCTTTGACTTGCCATTACAGACTACTTCTCCAAATGGGCCAAGGTTGTTCTGCTCAGAGAAGTCAAGACATCTCAAGTAATCAAATTCTTGAGACATCACATGATTTATCGATTTGGCATCTCTAGACAAATAGTCCACAATAACAATCTATAGTTTATCAGTCAATCATCCATTAGATTCTATAATAAATTTAGAATTCAAAATGTGGTCTCTACGCCATATAACCCAGCTACTAATGGTCTAGCCGAAGCTTTCAACAAGACCATCATCAAACTTCTAGAGAAATTTATCTCCTCTAACATGAGATTGGGATGAGAAGCTTGGAGAATATTTATAGGCTTATCGAACAACAGTTTACACTCTCACTTGCTCCGTGCCTTTTACCTTAATCTACGAATGTGAAGCTATGGTCCCTTTAGAAACTCAGATGCCATCATTAAGAATTGCCCTTGCTAAGAAAATGACAAATGAAGAACATCATCAAAAGCATCTCCAAGAACTTAAGGTGCTGGATGAGTTAAGACTTCAAACTCAACAATGAATCGAGATCTACCCCTCACGGATCTCAAGAGCCTTCAATAGGAGAGTCAGAGAACTATCCTTCAAAGAAGGCAATTCAGTCTTAGCCGTTCCTCGACCCATGGTTGTGACACACAAGACTAAAGGATAATTCTAATCTAAATGGAAACGCCCATTTATAGTAGAGACAGTCTACTCAAATGAAGCATACCATCTAATTGACCAAAATGGCAATATGCTCATATCTCTAATCAACATGAAGTTTCTAAAGAAATATTACCCTTGATCCTGGCTCATACTATCTCCCCACAGAGATTTTGGTCATGTTCAAGTTTTCACCTATGACATTGATCATCTTGATTTAAAAATCTAATCAAAATCTCAAATGAGTCATTAAGTTAACGTTACACCTCGGCATGACTTTAAATATTTTATCACCATCATGATAATATTACATCTCTGAATGGTTTCCATTCTATTAACCTAATTGGTTAGCATTACACTACAGTTGGACCATTACGTTGTGACCAGATAACATTACACCTCTGCCGATATATATTTTTGGATTTGATCGGTTAACATTACACCTCTATCAATCCATTTTTACCAAAAAGTTTATTAGTTAATATTACACTTTCATCGATTTTCTATTGATAAGTTAACACTACACTTCCAAATGGTAGTCATCCTTTCAACTCCTTCAAAACTGACTGGTTAATATTACACCTTTGTCGGTCATTTTATTTGACATGTTAACATTACACCTCTGTAAAATTCTCTAATACTATCATGTTAACATTATAGCTCTGAATAGTACTAACCTAATCAAACTTGATGCGTTAACACTATACCTCTATCAGTTTGATTTTATCATTCTTATCCCCAGCAAAGATGTCAACATGATATGCTAACATTACACTCTATCGTATACACATTAAAAGGAGACAAAAGTATTTTTATTCATTGAAAGAACCAACCCTTTACAAAGATCCTTGAAAGGAATATGGGTAAAAAGTGTGTATTTGTGTAATACACTCAGCTATGTTAGAATCCTTAACCTTGAGCATCTTTTTAGCCTTCTCCCTCAAAGCCCTAAGATCAATTGGAGCAGCTTGGGTGCCTTCTTATTCAAATCCCTAGGATCAATTAGAGTAGTTTAGGTCTCAAAATCGCCAACCTCTTCTTCTCAGCCTCATGCTCCATGGCCCAGAGATCCTACTCTGTAATCAACTCAGCTAAGTTGAGTTCAAGCTCCTCCTCCTAATATTGAGTTTCCTCTATTCGTGCCTGAACTGCGAGAATGGCTGCTTGGGCCTCATTGATGATGGCTTCTTTCTCCTAAATGGCTTTCTGAAGCTTCGCTTGGTGGTCGTTAGTCGTCACCAGGTTATCACTCACCCCTTGAAGCTTCATCTTAATAAGCTCCATTTCTTTGCGAGCGGATCATTCGACCTCATGGTGCTTCACCAAGAGAAGATAGAATTTTGAACTTAGCAATGTCGTTAATATCAGCCAAGTAAAGCCATTGTAACTCTTAAAAATGGACTTTAACTTTGTCAATCATCGACTCAAAAGGTTTAGCATGTGCAAGACTTGTGACCGATGTCAAAAGACCAAACTGATTCCTCAACAAGGCAAGGTTACGAGCATATAAGTCTTTCTATATACCAAGGAGAATTCAATGCTCTGGTTGAATTGCTTCACTAAGATGTCGGTTAGGATTTGGATCTCCAACTTAATCAAATCATCGGGATCAGTAGAATGGGGAATTTCCACATGACTTGAGGGACCCGCTCCTATAGAAACCACCAACGCATCTAGCAGTAAGCAAGACTTGTACTCATTGGCTGCCCAAGAGGAGGTATGGTGGGAGCATGACCAACATACTTGAAACATCCATAGTGGGAGGAACCACATATATAATCCAGTTTAAGAGACGATAGTCCTCACAAATAGTGCCATAGTCATCGGACATCTATAGGCAAGACTTTAATACTTACAGATATAACCTTCGGCTCATTAGAGGCATTTATAGCTATAATTGTCTAAAACCTTGTAAATTTGCAAATATTATGGAAAATAATAATAAATGAGTTTTATTATGGTTGATATTATTCTGGGATAAATGGGTATGTGTGTAATCGATTTGAGATCGGTTACGTACATATATGAATATATATATA
>BQKN01000146.1:560281-594708 GCA_022839385.1 Asparagus kiusianus | reverse complement strand
GTGTGTGTGTGTGTGTGAGTGTGTGTGTTTGCCCGACTTTTTCCTCGTTTCTTCATCCCTCACGTTCTGAGTAGCACCCACCCCTCTCAAAACCCTATAAAAATTTTATCTTACTTTGGGTGAAGAATTGTGAAGCGTGGTTTGAGAGGAGGGTGAGATATTCGACTTTGGTGAAGGAGGATCGAGTTCCTCTTGTGTTTGAGAGATTAGCATGAATTTTTTTGAGTTGAGGTGAGTTTCATCTTCCCCAAATCCATCCATGTTTACCTAGTTTTTATTGGATTTTAAAACTTATTTTATGTTTAAAGATCACCACTTTTATCTGTATGACGTAAATATTTAATCTTTCTGATTTAAAAAGTTATGAAACACATTTCTTTAAATTGGGTTGAAGGTTTTAAGTAAATATAACATGAATTTTTTGTTAATCTATTTGCTTTCATGATGAATTTACAAACATAAACATGTTAGGGTAATTAGAATCCTTTAATTTTTTTATATTTGTGTTTTCATATATGAGAGTAAACCTTAATTGCACTAAATCGAGATTTTATATATGAGTTTTTTGCAAGTTTTTGATTTTGATGAATTTTTGAGAAAATCTAACGTTTTTGAGGAGTTGAAAACTTTTCTCTAGTCAGTCGACTGATCAAGAGAATCAGTCAACCGATTGGTTGGAAAGAAACTAAGATTTTTCTTCTGATAGGTCGACTAACACATGTATTCGGTTGACCGATCAAGGTTGGATTTTGTGCATGTTTGTGCATGTTTGTGCATGTTGCCACTCGGTCGACTTATAAGATATTTCGGTCGACTGGTGTTGTTTGTAACATTGATCTTTCCCACGTGATTTTGATCGCGAACACGAAGTGTGAGTCGCACATCAACACACGTGCGAGACCATGAGAGGGCACGTAATGGATTTGAGCACGCACGAGCCTATTGATATGCGTAGTCTAATGCTTTGCGTATGTCATGAAAGGGAGTGATGATTATTTCAGTTTACATTAGTTGGGGATGCTCGAGTACGTTAGTCCGAGCACCGTATTGAGAACGCGGGTGACTATACTCTGAGTGGGTTATTCCGTGCACTGCAATGAGAACATGGTCGACTACACTCCGTGATGCGTCATTGTTTTAGTGGTTGAGTGCGCAGGTCTATGGACCGCATGACATAGAGGGCGATTGCACTCCGAATGTGTTAGTCAATGAGCTGCATGATTTTGTGAACGGCTACACTCTTCAAATTTAGGAAGCCTAGAGCTCAGACTAGTACTATTTATGAACGTAGCCCAATACCTGACTTTCTTATACAGCGGTGTATATTTTAACGAGGCTTTCATAGGCTTGTACTTTTGCTTCCGTGCCACCTACCCGAGGGTAGAGTGAGATACTATGATGCGACATATACTATTTGTCTTAGATGAGATATTGATGGTGTATTTTTCCTTGCTAATTAATTATTTATTTATAGGATTTGAAGTTGATATTTAGCGATTCACAATTTGAGATATGTGGTATATATATGAGGTTTTCCTTGTTTGAATTATTTCGCTCGATGTACTCATCTCGTGATGTGGATTTCTAAATCTTAACTTCTCTTAGCTCAAGATATAAGAATCATATATTTTATGATTAGTATTTTTTAATACACCTAACCCCCTTCCCCTAGGGGCGGTGGAGATGTTATCGCTAGTGTTTTGATGCTCGTTGTTTCTAGCTTTTTTAGGTAGCGAGTCAGGGGTTCAGAGAGCCGCTGGTTGATGGGGACTCAGTGTAGATTTTTGTTAATTATAAGTGTAGGCTGTCTAAAAATCATAACAGATAGCCAATCCCTATCAAACACCAATGATAGAAGTTACAATCTGACGACTTTCAGAAGGTTATAATTTGAAGACTTTCACGTAGATCGATGAAGGTTATAATCTAAAGACCTTCGCAACAACTGATGAAATCTCTAATCAACAGCCTTCATAATTAACATCGGAAGTTACAATCTTACGACTCTCATATTTTCAAGGAGCCAAGATAAAGATTACAAGATGACGGTCTTTGCAACGCTCTACAGAAGAAGTTATAAATCATTAGCTCCTTCTAAAACACAGAATTCACCTTCGCGTTTTAGTTCTCGAAACATAGGCGACCCTCATGTTTCCTACCTTCATCAAATAAAACACAAGTGAACCTCGTGTTTCCAACCTTCAGACTCTAAGACGCGGGCTTCCCTTGCATTTTTCAACACCCAGCGGTACCCAACTCTGCGTCTCCAGTCTAAAACACGAAGTTAGTGTCATGAACGCCAAACTGGGTGTTGTTTGACTCATTTAACAAGAGCTAAATAGTTCCAAAACTGTTTCCCACGATTTGGGGGCGGTTACACCCCACTTAGGAGCGATTTAAGGGGTAGTTACACCCCTTAATCCTCTATAAATAACTAAAAATTAATTCAGTTCTAGGGTTGGAGCGGAGGGGATTTGGCTCTCGGATTTGGTTGTCTTTTCAGATCTAGAGGGTAGCAAAGGGCATCTCTAATTCATCTTCCCTTTCAGCAGCAAAGAAGAAGTCTCTCGAGCAGATCATCGTGGAGCTTTCGTACTTGGCTTGTCAAACCGATTTTCGGTTAAATCAACTCTTTTTCAAGAGTTTAAACTTGATCTGAGTTATCAACTCATCCAGAGTTTCAAACTTGTTTTGTAAGTTCTCCACAACATCAAATTTTGAGGAGGAGATACCGTTCCAGTGACTCAAGACGTGCGGATCGTCAACGGAGAGCAAACTCGACGCGAGCATTCGAGAGAGGCACTCCATCGCCACCGTGAAGAACCCAGAATTAAACAAAGAGGAGAATTCAGATCAATTCTCTTCTCTTTTGTAATCGGAAATCCAAATCATAATTGAGATTGATAGAATACAAATCAAACATATTTCTTTTAATTTTTCTTTTTACTACAAATTTTCCATTGGGGATGAACTTCTCTGATAAGAAAGTAGTGGCGCAATCCGATGTTCATCTCACTGGAACAACCGTCGAAACTCTCGTGGTAGAGTTTGATCAAGCCAAGTTTGAGGATTCCATCTCCTCCGGATCCCTTAGCCCCAAGGCTATGCGCAAGATCCACAAAGTCTCCAAGGAGACTAAAGCTTCAATTGTTGCTCCTATGCCGAAGGAAGCCCTATCCTTTAGAAAATATTGCTCGAACATCCCCTCCTCCAAGGGAGTGGGCTTAGCTTAACCCAAACGCAGCCCTCAGTGGCACGTTGTGCAATCAAAACGCAGCCTTCAGAGGCGTGTTCCAACATCAAAATACAGACCTCAAAACTGCATTTATCTGACTGAACGCAACTCTTAGGAGTGCGTCCCAGAACCAAAACGCAACTCTCAGGAGCACGTTCTAACATTAAAACGTGAGACCCCCGAATACTCTGCGTAGCGTGACTAGATTAAGGGGTGGATATAAGGAGTTTATGGATTCAATGCATCTAAACCAGACTCATGTTCACCAAGAGCCAGTCATGTCAAATCATAGACTGTTTGGTGGAAAATTCATAGTAAAAAGACAATGAAAGAATTGAATGTTTTATTCTCTCAATCTTAATTACAATTTGGATTTCCGATTACAAAAGAGAGGAGAATGATCTGAATTCTCCCCTTTGTTTAATTCTGGGTTCTTCACGGCGGCGATGGAGTGCTTCCTTCGAATACTCCCGTCGAATTTGATCTCCATTGACGACCCGAAGGTCTCAATTCATTGGAACAACTGACTTGTGTGGTCGAACTGATCGAGAACTCTTGATGAGTTTTGTAACTCGGGACGAGTGACAAACTCTGGTGGAAAAGAGTGGTTTGAACCAAAATAATTCGGTTGAGAATCCAAATATCAAATATCTGGGTTGCTGAAGATTATTGCCTCCAGATTTTCTCCTCTCCAAAACCCAACCTCCAAATTCGATCCCGAACTCTGTTGAGTTTTTTGATATTTATAAGGGTATTAAGGGTGTAACTGCCCCCATAATCTGCACCTATCTGTGGGTTTAGTCGCCCTATTAATCGGGTATAACAACCCACTTAAACCACTCCCCAGATCGTGGGTGAACAGCGATTTTCTCGAAACCGTATGGATCGTTTTTGAACGAGTCAGCGTCTTGTGTTCTGGGTATGATCCTGCGTCTAAACGCAATATCTGGAGTCGCGTTTGTAGCGATATAGAGCTGTGTTTGTAGTGGATGTAGAGCTACGTTGTAGCAGATGAAGCTGCGGGTGCAGCAGCTGTAGAGCTGCATTTGCAGCGGATGAAGCTGCGGATGCAGTGGCTGTAGAGCTGCATTTGCAGCGATATGGAGCTGTGTTTGCAGCGGCTGTAGAGCTGCAGATGCAGCGGTTACGTTGACTTTGGAAATTACTTGTGTTTCAATTGCAAGGATGAATTCTGCATCTTGGTTTGAAGAAATCATTGCTTTGTAATCTCTTCTTGATCCATAGGAGAATCCTCTGATTGCAGCTTCCCTTTGTTAACAAGAAAGTCGTCTGATTGTAACCTCCTTAGTCAAAACTGTCAGTTGAAGTCTGATGGGGTGAACTATCTATTGTGATTTTTAGATAGCCTACAAAACCCCCTCCAAAGTTTTTGAAAGTTCGCGGTTGACTGGGACGAATTTTCGGAATACTTTGGATCCCAAAATATTGTTACATGATTTTTCACTCTGTCTGATTTGAAGATGTCACGGACTTGGTTGTCGGAATGTAATGATTCGACTTCGTTAGACCAGATGAGGTAACTTTTGTGACTTGATAACAATGAACTTAGTCAAACAAGCTAAAGCTCCAGTCATTGCTGACGAACCAAACAAGAGCAATGATGGCAACGATTTTGTCTGGGTTTTAAGATACTCTACTCGATCTGCGATGTTTGGGTCCTTGAGATAATCCATTCGATCTGCGATGAGTTGTATTCATCGGATTTCATTTGGGTCCTTGAGATACTCCATTCGATCTGCGATGAGGTGTATTCATCGGATTTCGTCTGGGTCCTTGAGATACTCCATTCGATCTGTGATGAGGTGTATTCATCGGATTTCATCTGGGTCCTTAAGATACTCTATTCGATCTGTGATGAGGTGCATTCAGTTGTCCAGAAAATTCTTGTAGGAATTAATGAACATGTGAGGCATAGTTGCAAGAGTTAGGTAAAAGAGAGCCAAGGACAGCGAAGTAACCATAGAAATACCAGCTGCAAACTTGTCAACGAGGTCATCCTCAGTGAGGTTGAACACCTCTAGGCTGAAGACAAATTCATTATCATAGACAGAGAGAACCACAAGCCTGTATGAGAAAGGCTTTATCCGAACTTAAGCCAGGAGGGCAGCCTCAGAGGAACCCACTTTATCTCCTTTCTTGATCAGCTCAACTGGGGTAATGATTTTAACAATATCGTCATACTCTTGGTTGGAATGTTAAGTCCTTTGAAAGGGTCAGTTGTGTAATCAGACTAAGGTCGATCACCAAAACACAAGGCTAAATCATGCGTTGACCGTCTGAATGCGAGGATGCGTTTAGAAGTTGAAATCCCTTATTTGAAAACGCGAAAATCGCATTTTGGGTGGGATTTTCGCCTAAAATCTCGCACTGATTTGACAACTACAACTGTATATAAATGGACCACTGAGGTCAAATCTAATAGTCATTCGACTTTTCTCTTTCTTGCTCTTCCGTCGACCACTTGACAGGGTTCCTGTTCATCTTTTCCGGCGCTTCAACGAAGGAAAAATTTGTTTTTAAATCCTTCATCAACCATTCTATATCTTCTTCACCACGATTAGAATGGCTCCCAAGAAGAAAATTGCTTCTAAATCGAAGATCGCCCAAGCTCAGGGTGCTCCTTTGGCTAAAACCTCCGGGGATGTTCAAACCGCCGCGCCATCGTCTCTGACTTCCTTAATTAATAGTAAGTCTGGGTAGTCGTAAGTTGTTTTGACAGATTCCTTATCCTTGATCTTTGATTAGTGGTTTGCATTCCACCATTAGAACACAGAGATAATCCTTAGTGTTTCTCAGTTTAGAACGCATGGTTAGCTCCGTCGTTCATGATATTTCAACGCTGGTTCAGACCCTGCGTTTCGAATTTTGAATGTGGGTTGAAATCCTACGTTTAGCATTCTGTATGTGGGCATGGACCCTGCATTTAGGAATTAAGACACGAGTCTGGTCTTTGTGTTTTGGACGAAAGTCTGGACCTTGCGTTTAGAATTTTGGACGCGGATCCAGACCTTGCCTTCTTGAGTTAGACTCCTTCGTTTAACTGACTGATTTTCTTTTCCATTTGTAGTGTGCTACTCTAACGAGCCTATTTCTTTCAACTATTACTTCAGTCATGCGGGAGGTACAGAGAAGAATACCATTTTTAGCTTTCACTTTGAGTATCCAATATTCCAGAACACCAACAAAGAGCGAGCGAAACTCATCACTCAAGCTTTCCTCGAGACTCTTAGGTCCTTGGTTATGGATGCTAAATTTAAAACCGCAGAACGTGAGATTTTAAAGAAACCATCCTTCCTTCTCGAGGATTCTGTTAAAATGGATCCTAAGCGGATGTCTGAGGGAAACTACAAATGACTGAGGGCCGTCAACAACCGTCACCTTTTCCTTCCCAACTTAGAGCGAATGTGGCCGATTTCTTATTATCAGTGTGCTTCTATCCCACAGTCAATGAATTAGGAACTCATTCAGGACCAAGGAGGTGTTGCTACTGGGCACATCACTCCTCGGGGCACTCATCCAGCTGGTTTTAATCATTTTGTGGCCTTAAAGCCAAGTTTATTCAAAAAGGAACATCCTGTCGGTGAACCTGCTAAGCTGGCGAAGGTCTTCATTAGAAAATTTATCTCTGTCAAAGGAGAGTTTCTCGCTCAAGATTTTAGGGCTCCAACATGGGTACATTCAAGTGAGATGGACTGGTAGGCCCGGATGATAAATTTTGTTTTAGAGGAACTAGAAGAACCTTTGAGGATTTCAGAGTTGTGAACTCTAATAATAGCCACTTGATATGGGATTTCTCCAAATTATAGCGAACTTTTTGCTATGCTAGAATTTTACAATCCACACACTGGTACCTTTTTCACTCCTGCTGGTGAATTAGGCTTCGCTCTTCATGAGATGTTTGAAATCTCCGGATTGTCTTTTAGAGAGCTGCCTTATGAGGAGTTTGTTCCCGAAAATAGGGAATAGGGAATTTGAGATCTTGAAACATGGTACCCCCGAAATCTATAGCACTTACTGGGAATTGATGTGCCATTTCTAGATATGTGCACAAACTACCGGGAAAATGGCCAGTGGTGTGAAACAAGGACAATGGGCATAGTATCTTTTCCAAAATTTGTTGGACAAGGACGCAGAGGTGACTCGCTTAGCTGCCAGCACTCTTGAGGAAATTAATGAGCGTATTAATGACGCAACCTCCCACTATACTTCCGAGGTAGAGGAAGACGTCTTTCCAGCCTTCACCACATTCGAAAGTTTCCATTATCAGGCAGAAATCCCAATCTCCGACATGGCTTTGTTCGCTGGTTTCCTTACTCTTTGGTTGAAAAGTTGTGTGGTACCCACTTGGCCGGTGGACTCTATTACAGTAGAAGTAGTATACCCAGCTGTTCTCCTAGCTCATGGGCGGCTTCTAAATCTCCTTTCAGCCATGGTATGCTGCTTGTAGAGTGGTCTACGGGAACTAGCCTCTAAGTTTATCGCCGTTAAGAAATTAGACTCACATGGGAAAATAATCATTCAAACCCTAACCCCTCGGGTGCCGATGCCATATATTTATTTGGTGTCTTGGTTTGTGTTACACTGCCCTTCGATAATGTCGACCCCTAATCGAATGATACTTCGGCTCCTCTTATTCAACAATTGGAGACCGCTCGATAGGTCGGTTGGTATCAGGTTAAATTCCACGAAATATTTAGGTGAGATTATAATTACGAGATCGCTTGTAAGTTTCCTATTTTCGAGGGTGGTGCGTATGGAGAGATCTATCAAGACACTCCGGGATGGAATTATTTTACTACACTCAGTAGAGGCGCCTTCTGGTGGCTCATAAATATTCGCCTAGGCTATCTTATTTTCCGGCAAGGGAGGAAATACTTCATCGAGCCCTATCAGCCTTATCGCTTTTCTCGACAATTCGACTATGATAAGATTTATGTCGAAAATCCAAACCCCACCCTTGCATACACAGATAATGTGTATGAAGGAGCAAGTGCTTGGTATTATTCGGTGGCAGGCTGTACTGGAGCAAAATTCTAGCTGCCACATAAGATGCCCAACGTTCGTACTTCATTAAGCTTTTGTACGTGGTACCAAGCTGCTTCTCAAATTTCAACCTACAACATGAATACTTCCTGCCTGAAGGCCATTCTCAAATGGTATGCTTCAAAGAGGAATGCCAAAAAATTTCATGCCAGGGGGTTAACGAATACTTATCATATGAAGAGGTGATTATTGAAGACGAACGGCGACAATCACCAGGGAGAGTTCAGGTAGAAATCAGGATGCCTGATACCTACGAAGTGGAACCTTCGAGAGTCAAGACCCGGAGTAAAAGTGCTAGAAGAAAAAGAGTACTTGACCCGACTGAAGAAGCCAAGTATGATAAACGAGCTCGACGAAAGTTAGCGCTCGAGCCCCTTGCTTCTAAGTTTATGTCAGATGCTCAGAAAGCATGGCACGCAGAAGAGGAAGAATGAGAGTCTACTGTTATGGGACTCTCGCCTTGGCCTGGTCTCCTCACAGTTGGTCATGCTTTAGGAGGCCCCGTTTCTTCTGCTGTTCCCTGAATGAAGAAGAGCGTGGAGATGAATCATTTGCAGGGGGCATAGAATTTGCCTCTAAAGACGTACTTCATGATACTGCCTCTACTGCTCCTCATGTTGGAGAAGATAGACATCTGGTCCAAGATCCTACAATGACTGCTCAGCAAGACTTAGTAGCGGACAAATCTCCTTCTGCTTCTGCATTATTACCATCTATAAGAGACACACAACCTAGCCCTACTACTGGAGTCATATCAAAACCAATCATCACCAAAAATCTGCCAGCATTTCCGCCCATAGATGAGGTGGAGCCTATGGACTATAACGATGGTGCGAATGACACAGATGATGGTGGCGACCAAAGTGAAAGTAATGAGAATAATGATAACTTGGGTGACGACAACGATGATCCCAGTGAGTGGAATATCCCACCACCACCTTCTTCTGACAAGCCGTCAGCCTATATTACCCTACCTCTCACTGGTAAGCGTCATTTGTTCAAAATATGACTCACTTATGTTCTGCATTTAAACCGTTTTCTCGTACAGATCCTATGATACATGAGGCGGCCACCGTCGTTCCTGCTTCGACGCAACAGCTTGTATCACCACCAACTCAGGTGTCAGAGCCACCTTGCTTGGAGCTCTCATTGGCAACTCTCCCACCGACAACTTTATTAACGATTTCTTTAACCTCGACAGAAGTTGTAGACGTGCCAAGATCATCCAAAATGGGGAAACTTATGGCTCTCCAATTGAGCCCTTCTCAATTGGATGTCGACATTCCCTCTCAGGCCACTATGCCAAAATCGCCTGCTGGTCTTTTACTTGGCTCTGTATCTTTGGAAGTTTCTGTACCATCTCCCATCGCTGCTTCGAGTCCCACGGACGTGCCAGATTTCCTTAAGATTTCTCTTGATTATTTAGAAAGTCTAACAAAGAAAGTGATTGAGGTTGTGTTGGTCGGTCGAGATACTTTTGAAACCTTCAAGCCTATGCTCACAAATAGTTTGAACAACCTCAAGTTCGTGGGGGATATTCCGGTAGTTGAGCGTTGCTCAGAAGACATTCTACGCTTAGAGGCACAACTGAGGTTCTTAGAGGCCTTAGGTCGTGCTGACATCCAAGCGCAGATCGCGTCAACGCTTCAGGACATCCGGGCCGAAGAAGCTAATAAGTATGAAGCAGCTCAGCGTCATATAGCTGAGAAAGAAGTTCAGGTGGAACATCTGCAGAAGCTGCATGCTCAAAAACAAGCTGAGCTAACACTCTCCAATACTTCTTTAGAGAATTTACGAGAGAAGATCATTACCACTGAAGTAGAGTTGGCTAGGTTGAAGGCTCAATTCAAACGAGAAGAAGCTATTGTCACTGAGCTCAACGTCAAAAGCGCAACCTCTCTAGTAGATTATCGCACAGAAGCTAGCGATCTTGAAGAAGCTAAAAAGGAGATTGCTGCCACGTTGTCTAGCGAGGATGAGCTTTGGAAACGGGATGAGATGCTGGTGCGAGCTGACCATGAAGAGAAACTTTCTGACATTAAGTCCCAGCTTTCCTTATTTAGTTTGATGAATTGAGGAGCCTATTTTTGTATTGTTCCTTTGGTAGAAACAACCATTATCTTCTTGTTGTTTTGTTTTCCTTTGAATAAAAGTAGTGGTGTTTTGGTTTTTTTATTGTTTCTTTTGCATACCACATATTCTGACATAGAACAATGAGATACCGCTTTAATATCATAGGAGGGATTGTTTATTCTTCTTGTATGATGCCTTTGTTTTAAGTACTAGAAGAAACTTATAAATGTCATATTAACATGGCGAGTTTGTGGTCTTGTCGCTCTATCGGTGGGAATCGATAAGTTAAAAGTGTTGCGATCAGAGCAACTTTGAGGACCTATCGCTCTGTTGACGAGAGTCGATAAGTTGAAAGTGTTATGATCAGAGCAACTTTGAGGACCTATCGCTCTGTTGACGAGAGGCGATAAGTTAAAAGTGTTGCGATCGGAGCAATTTTGTGGACCTATCGCTCAGTTGACGAGAGTCGATAAGTTAAAAGTGTTACGATCGGAGTAACTTTACGGACCTATCGCTCTGTTGATGAGAGTTGATAAGTTGAAAGTGTTGTGATCGGAGCAACTTTGAGGACCTATCGCTCAGTTGACGAGAGTCGATAAGTTAAAAGTATTACGATCGGAGCAACTTTGAGGACCTATTGCTCTATTGACGAGAGTCGATAAGTTAAAAGTGTTGCGATCGGAGTAACTTTGAGGACCTATCGTTCTGTTGACGAGAGTCGATAAGTTGAAAGTGTTACGACCGGAGTAACTTTGAGGACCTATCGCTCTGTTGATGAGAGTTGATAAGTTAAAAGTATTACGATCGGAGTAACTTTGAGAACCTATCGCTCTGTTGACGAGAGTCGATAAGTTGAAAGTGTTGTGATCAGAGCAACTTTGAGGACCTATCACTCGGTTGATGAGAGTCGATAAGTTAAAAGTGTTATGACCGGAGTAACTTTGAGGACCTATCGCTCTATTGACAAGTGTCGATAAGTTGAAAGTGTTACGATCGGAGCAACATTGAGGACCTATCGCTCCGTTGACGAGAGTCGATAAGTTGAAAATGTTACGATCAGAGCAACTTTGAGAACCTATCGCTCTGTTGACGAGAGTTGATAAGTTAATTTCGACAAAAGAATTATTATTACGTGACAGAGTGATATGGACAGAATTCAAACTCTATGTGGCCGTAGAGATTTAGCACCGTATTTTGATAACGCAGGGGTAGAGGTACCCCTTGTGTTTGGGCTTTTGAACCTAAGGTTAAGCCTTTATTGAAATTGAGCTGCCAATGTTTAGAACAATGTTAGGTATTTTAACGCATCTCCAGATCATTGCATTTGGCTTCACCTACATATCTTTTAAACGCAGGGTCTTGTTCTGCATCTTATCAGAAGTCTAAACGACTATAATGATGACGAAGAGAACACACTTGGCGGGGGACTCGAAACTCCATATCATCCTCATTGATTGTCTATAAATAGACCTGATTAGTCTTTTCAAGAGCCTCAAACGCTTAAACTTCCTTCTTGAACTCAGAAACGAGTTTCTTCTCGTTAATTCCAAAACCCTTCGACTGTTTCACCTCGTCCCCGACCATGGCTTTCAAGAAAGTTTGCTTGCAAAAGGACAGAGGGGCTGAGCGCAGAGTGTCGCCATCGCGGGACACTCCTGGGTCGACCTCTGGGTCGCCAGCGATGCCACCCCTACCGACATCCGGTAAGTAAAGTTGATCTGATCTGTCTAGCATTCTTTTCTATATGTTTTCTTAAACTCCCTTAGATGGATTCTGGTTAATGATGACGAATATGATTCGTCTCTTTAATCTTGAATGTAGAAAGAAATTTCTGCATCCTTTGACAAAAACTGTTCGTCTTCTTACTCTCGAACGCAGAAAGAAGTTCCTGAGTTCATTGATGAAACGGAGGGTTGATCCCTCAATCTCGAGCGTAGAACGAAGTTTCTGCGTTCATTGATGAAACGAAGGGTCTATCCCCTCATTTCGATATACTGATTTGATCCTGCTGCGTTTGACGCAGAATTAAACCTTATCGTCTTGAAGGCTCATAATGCAATTTTAATTCACTGCATTCATAATAATTCAATGCGGGTCTAGATCCCTTGCGTTCAAGTTGATCTTGACGCATGTCTGGACCACTGCGCTTGAATTCATCTATTTTTATTGACTTTTGCCTTTATTTGTTTTGTTGCAAGGTGGGGCTTTTGCTTCTGAGCCCCTCATATCCTATGATTCGGGCTATGCCCCTTTCATTCCACTAATCTTCGTGATCCTCCCAAACGAGGGTTTTGAGCGGGTGACTGATGAGGCTTCCTATCTGGTACCTGATTGCACTCTCTTCCTCCTTAGGCGCCTGGAGAATCAGGTGAAGCAAGCCTTCTCTATTGTGATGTATGGCTGGGGCTCCTTTCCTGAGTTTCAAGCTTCTATCGAGGAGGGCTTGAATGATCTGGCTAAAGTCAACCTCTCCCATGCTCGGCGTTGTGCGGAGAAGATCCACCGCTTCTCAGGTGCCGCTCGTTTCCTCGAGGAGCTGAAGCATACAGACCTGAGGCCTAAGATACAATTGGCCATCAGTAATGCTAGGTTAAAGAAGAGGGTTGCTGCCAGAGCCTAAGCTTTTGAGATCTCGGAGAGGAAGGCCATCATCTGGAGCTTGCAGAAACAGCATCGCCAAGCTAAGGCCAGACTTGTTGCAGGGGAGATAACCCAAGAAGAGTTCGACCTTGGGGATGCTACCCTTAAGGCAAGGGTTCAAGAAGAAAAATAGGCCATTCAAGCACTGTAACAAGAAGCTTCTGCTGCAGCTGTAGCTTCTGATGTCCAACTCCGCAAGAAGGTTGAAGAAGAGGTGCTGGCAAAGCACGAAAAAGATGTATCTGAAACTGAAGCTTACCTATTAAGCTTCTCTTTATTTTAAGCTCCATCAACTCTTATTTTGGTTTTGTAATAACTTTACATTATTTCTCAAAACACTTATTATCTGCATGAAATGAACTGTTGTTGCTTATCTTTTCCTTGCATTTTCTATGTTTTTCTAAAATGCTGTGGTCTCTTTGTGATGCTGCAATCATAACTTTGGGTTGGGGATTTTCTTCGTTATCGTTAGAACAATTTGTGAAAATTACCCCTTTGCGTTTGAATGATTTGAACGTAGGGTTTGGCCTTGCGTTTAATCAGACTTAAATGCAACTCTGAGACTTAAACTGCAGTTATAAAACTTGCGTTTAGGAAGACTTGACGCATTCCAATTTGTTAGGGATCTTTCTACAGCATTAGATCACTCTGATAATTTTTGGAATTTTTTTATTATTATAACAGTTCTCGACAACTTTAATCGTCAGAGGTGTAATGTTAACTTGATGACATATACAGTAGGAGAAATAAATTACTACTTTTTGTTCGAACAAACTCCTAGTAGGCAACCCCCAGCTAGGCTTACTTGGGAGGGGGAAAAGAGACTTTGGAATCTACGGGTAATATTTCTTGAGAAATTTCCCATTAATTGACATCATGAGCCTATCGCCTTTCTCATCGATGAGATGGTAGGCTCTATTGGAATAGACTGTTTCTATCACAAAAGTTCCTTCCCATTTGGGATTGAATTTCCCTTTGGTTTTGTGGGTCATTACCATGGGTCGTTGGTTAGCCAAAACCAAATCGCCTTTCTTGAAAGTCCGTTCTTTAACCTTTTTGTTATAGGCTTTAGAAATGCAGACTTGATACAACTAGATCTGCTGTTGGGCTTGAAGTCGTTTGTCATCTAAGCCTTCAAGTTCCTGAAGGCGCAGTTGATGTTTCTCTTCCTCTGTCATTACGGTCGCGATGACAACTCTTAGGGAAGGGATCTGAATTTCTAACGATAGCACAGCTTCGCAACCATATACCAAAGAGAATGGTGTAACTTTCGTAGGGGTCATCACCGTAGTGCGGTAGGCCCACCAACATTCGCCGAGTCTTTCGTCCTAATCGCGTCGGCTCTTAGAGACAAACTTTTTGAGAAGCTTCACAATGATTTTGTTAAAAGCTTCCGCAAGACCATTTGCTGACGAATAATACGCTATAGATACGACACTTTGGATTCTAAACTTATCGCAAAATCTCCAAAATCCAAAGCTAACAAATTGTGTCCCGTTATCATGAATTATCCGTCTCGGGACCCCAAAATGGTAGATTATGTGATGTTTGATAAATACATTCGAGGTCTTGACTTCCTTTAGTGGGATTGCCTCCGCCCACTTGGAGAAGTAATTGGTTACGGCCAAAATGAACCGGTGTCCTTTGGAAGTCGGGGGAGAGATCGGTCCCACAACATCCATACCCCACATTTCAAATGGCTAAGACGCAGTTGTGGGGTGTAGATTCCCTGGTGCTTGATGGATGAAGTTGTCATGAATTTGACATGTGTGACAACGTTTAGCGTAGTCAACTGCGTCTGAAAATATTTTTGGCCAATAATATCCGATTTGTCGGTGGTGATCTCCCAACTTGGCCCCGGTTTGATGAGCTCCGCACATCCCGTCGTGAGCCTCCTTGAGGGCCTCTTTTGTTCCTTTCGAGAAAGGCATCGAAGTAAAACTCCATCGTGTGATTTACGATACAGGGTTTGATAAACTGCATCATAAAAGAATCGAACGGCTTTTCGTTTGATAGCAGCTGCGTCCTTGAAATTATCGGGCAAAATTCCGTACACGACATAGTCGATATATGAGAATCGCCAATCCCTGGGTTCAAGCTCCATTATGGTTGCGCAGACTTCTTCTGATGTGTCCTGGTTTGAACAATCTTCTGTAGGACGCTTAGGGTAATATAATTCTCGTCCTGTGACAGGGATTATTGTTTCAACTTCTGGGGGTAGCGCTAATGAAGTTGCCAGTGAAGCTAGGGCATCTGCATAAGTATTCTGAGCTCGTGGAATATATTCAATAAAGAAACCCTCGAACTTCTTGGCTTGCTTTAGAACTTCGAAGTAATACGGGATCAGATCCTCGTGGCACACTTCATATTCCCCTCGGACTTGATTTACGATGAGCTGAGAGTCACCGTAAGCCTCAAGATGCCGAATATTAAGCTTTTTAGCCAATTGCATTCCTAATAACAGAGCGTTATACTCGGCTACATTATTGGTGCAGGGTTCGATGAGGGAAAATCCCCTTGGGATCATGTGCCTACTTGGAGAGATGAATACTACTCCTACTCCCGCGGTAATTGCTCCATGAGGGTTTACTCTGGATGCACCATCAAAGAATAATCTCCATACTTGTATAAATTCTTGAGTGACACAAGCTTCAGCAACTTCAACGGGCAATTCTTCATATAACTTAGACGTTCCTGGTACCGAGTGATCAGCTAGGAAGTCTGCCAACGCCTGATCCTTGACTGCTTTTTAGGGCATAAATTACATGTCATATTGTGACAAGAGGATGACCCACCTTGCGAGCCGACAATTTAGGGACGATGGTTTCGTCATCAGAACTTTCAAAGGATTTACCTTAGAAATGACATGAATTGATTGTCCTACCAGGTAATGTCGCATCTTTTGGACTACGAATACTAAGGCGAGACATTCTTTCTTGACTGGATTATACCGGTGTTCGGCTCTTATCATGGTCCTGCTTAAATAGTAGATGGCTTGCTCTTGGCCTTGATCGTTGTTCTGAGCTAATAAAGCTCCAAGAGAATGGTGCATGGCCCTCACGTGGTTTTCTTGATACCGGGGCCATGAGAACCAGCGGTTGAGTGAGATATCTCTTAATCTCTTCAAATGCTCTTTGGCATTCTCCATCCTAAATAAAGGACACTCCCTTCTTCATAAGTTTAGAGAAAGGTTAGCAGCGTCCTGAGAGATTGGATATGAATCTCCAGACATAGGCCAATCTTCCTTGCAAACCCCTGAGTTCTTTGAGATTCTTTAGGGGTGGCATATCTTGGATACCACGAATTTTCTCTAGATAAAGAGAAATTCCCTTAGACGTGACAATGAATCCCAGGAATTTTCCACTCGATACGCCAAGGAACGATTTTGTCGGGTTCATTTTCAGCTGATGTGCTCGCATGATATCGAACATTGTCTTCAGGTATGTAAGATGGTCACCTTTGTGTTGACTTTCACTGCTATATCATCAACGTAGCATTCAATCTTCTTACGCAGATGTTCATAGAAGATGGTGTTCATTGCATGTTGATAAGTTGCACCTGCATTTTTCAAGCTGAAGGGCATCAATGTGTAGCAATACACCCCCAATGGTATTCTGAACGTTGTATGCTTTTCGTCTTCAGGATACATCTTGCTTTGATTGTATTCGAAGAATCCATCCATGAAAGACATCCGTTCGTATCCGCAGGTATTGTCAATCATGACATCAGTGATGGGAAGAGGAAACTCGTCTTTTGGACAAGCTGTGTTAAGGTCATGAAAGTCGATGCATATCCGGACCTTACCATTCTTCTTGGGAACTGGGATAACATTGACTACCCAGTCCAGGTGTTGTTCTTCTCTAACGAAACTCGAGTCTATAAGCTTTTTAACTTCTGACTCGATTGCTTCCATGTTCTCTGGATGAAACTGGCATTGTTGTTGTTTGATGGGTTTTGCATCCGGGTCGATGTTGAGACGATGTGTGGCTACCTTTGGGTCAAAGCCAGGCATATCTTCATAATTCCAAGCGAAGACATCTATATACTCTTGGATGAGAGATATAAGATCCTCTTTTTCGGATGATGATAGGCTTTCACTTATGAAGATAGGCTTAGGGTCGGATTCATCTCCCATGTTGACCTGGATCACTTTGTCTTTAGTAGGTGGTTCGCGCTGTTCAAAGCGCATATCCCTTAAGATGTTAAGACGTTTGATCCAGGGATCATTAATTGTTTCGATTAACTCTTCGTCACCCCCTACGTCTTCATCCGGATGACTAGTTGAAACTATGTTCGCGGTCAAACTTTTAAAGAAGGGTCCAACGCTGATATCAGATTCCCATGATGAAGTTCCGGACGAATGATCCTGACATAGACAGTTACTGGTTTCATTTTCTGAAAGGGAGGGAGTTGTGATATAGCCTACGCCTCTTTTGGTTTTTTGATAATAGTCCGGAGGTTTTCCTTCGGGGGTTAGAGACATCCGAATTGGTGTTCGTCTTCCTTTCCCAAAGTTTAAACCTTGTTTTTCATTAAAATTGTATCCTATTCCTTTCATCAGATGTATAGAATTGGGTTCATGGTAATGAAATTGCAGAATTCCATTATCTTCTTCTGAACTTCCTCGTTTGAGTAGTTTAGGTTTAACTTTACCGAAATGGATCAGCTTCTACCCTTTCTTTTTGGGTGGGACTTTAAAAAAAGCCTTCTGAGCATCTTCTACTTCTTCATCTGAAGCGAATGATGACTTAATCGGCAATGTTAGTGATGCATCGGCGCATAATGCGTGCCATGGACCGGTACCTATCTCAGTATCATTCTGTATTTGTTCAGCTTTGGAGGATCCATCAGACAAGTACGCCAAAATAAAATCTTCATTAATGCACCACTCACCCTCACTCGGTATATTATTATTTTTTTCAACTGGACCCATTACATTAAAGTTTAACTCCCATGGACAATCTCCATCATGGTCTGGCTCGACGTCGGCTTCATTACCGCTGTCAACATCTTCTTTCTCCTATGATTCTGAGTAGAAGACCGAATCTGTGTAGAAGTTTTCCACTCTTCTGAAAGGGTATTTTTCCACAATCAGGGTTTGAACTTCTCCTTCATCATTGGCATACTTCATAACCTAATGGAGGGTGGACGGGACAATGCGATTTGCATGAATCCATGGTCGTCCCAACAATAGATTGTAGGATGTGTCCGCATCTATGATGTAACAAGTCACTTCGGACTTGAGATCTTCGATCTGGCATCTGAGTTTGATCTTTCCTAGGGGTCGAGTGCTGTTAGCATTGAATCCGAAGATGGTGGTCTGAGTGGCGTTCAGCCGATGCATGGGAATCCCTAAGACCTGCATGACCCTGTAAGGCATGATGCTGAGTGCTGAGCCTGGATCAACCTGAACACGACTGATTTCTGAGGACCCGATGTATCCTGTGTAGTATAAAGGTCTGTCATGTTTGTGTTTCACTTGCATATCCTCCTGAGTGAATGATATGCACGGTAGAGTTCTTGCTGCTTGTAGGCATTGCAGGCAAGATTGGTCTTCATAAGCTTCAGGGATCGGAGCGACTTGTGTAATAAAACTCTTCGTATTCTTTAATACCTCAATTAGAGCTACTTTGATGGTTTTGGACAACCTTAGGAGCTCATATAGAGTATCCTAACTGGTATGTTGGCTAATTGCGCCATGACATTGAATCGGAAAGGAGTGCTCGATTCTCCGGCTTCCTACAGAAGGTTCCTATTATACCAAATTTCTTTCTGTTTCCCTTTGTCTATTGACTTCTGTGGAATAAAACCCCCAGCATCTTGGTGTGGTTGCTCAATTTCTTGAGCAGGCTAGTCATAGTCTTTCAAATAAACCTTTCCTGACCGGGTACTAGGATTGCCTCCTAGATATGCTGCCACGACGATTCTCTCTTCTTTTGAGTCAGTGAGAGGTTTGAGATGATCGTCATTCTCATTAATAAAGGGGCTAATCATGTTGGATGACTTAGCCTTGCCTCCCTTCTTTTTGGATGTGGTTTTCGCCCATTGTTGATCTTCAACTAGGTCGGGATGGACCCACATGATCTTCCCTTTTGGGGTAGTGAGGGGTACCAACCCCCTGTCCTTCTGACTGTGTAAGTCAGTGTTTTTCAGGTGCATTTCCCCTTTGCGGATGGGAATGACGCCATCTGTAGCAGCCACAGGGGGAAATCACCGAACTGGACCGCTATCAAGTTAGTGAATACAGTCTTCTGCTCCGGCTTCAGGGTAAGCACGTTAGCGTTCACTAGGTTTTGTAAGATGTCTTTGAACACATAACATTTTCTGGTAGGATGTCCCAAGAACCTATGATAACGATAGTAATTAGGGTCATCCACCTTCCCTGCTTCATCTGGTTTTCTGATCTCAGGGAGCTACAGTTTGTTGTTCTTCCGAAGTAGTTGGAACAGAGTGTCCACGTGCTCTTCTTTGAATGAGTATTGCTTTGGCATTCTTTGTTGGTTCAGTGCTTTGCCTTGCTTCGCAGGTGGTGTGTGTTTGTTGGTGTTGGCGGCCAATGTCTCCTTTCCCTTGGAGCGTAAAGCATTATTCTGGTTGCGTTGCTGTTGTGGCTTGGGTTAAGTAACTTCTTCAGCCTTGACCCGAGCGACAATTTCTTCAGCTTGTTCTCCTTACGAAACCAATTGTCTCCAGGAACAACATTATACCACTCCCATCTGAGCGAGGAGCTGGGTCTGCAAGTTGTGCCTACAAGTTTCAACTAATTGGGTCATACCTGACAGGCACCGCAATGCCATGTTATAGAATCTTTCCACATTAGTCTTGATGGACTATCCTTTCCTTTGCTTGGGGGCGAGAAGAGTCGGGACCGAAACTTCCGTGTCGTCCTCGAAGAACCTGGCTAAGAAAAGCCTTTTCAAATCTACCCATTTCTGAATAGATTCAGTAGGCAGTTTCATAAACCACTCGGTGACCCTGTACCATCGAAAGGTTGTAGAGTTGGAGCCTTAAACTTTGGTAGATAGGGAGCCCTATCCTATTCAGCAGAATAAGGTCGTACTACTCCTTCCTTGCGACGCTCGTTTCTGTTAGCAATTGCGTTGAGGCGGGCTTCTAGCTCATCCACTTTAGAGGACTGAGGGTGTAGTTCTCTTTCCATCTCCTTCTCATTTTCAGAAGAAGATTCTATGTTTTGAGTTTTGCGATTCGAATGCTCAGGCACTTTCTTCTTTTCCTTGGAGATTGTTCTTCGGGAAGACTCCAGTCTTTGGCCTTTTTCCGTAAGGAGCTGGGACACCATATCCTTCATTTGGAGAAGTATCTCCTGTTGCGCCTGGAGCATGACATGGTGTTCGTCAACTCTTTTGGCTAAGTTTTTGGGGTTTCTAGTCAAATAAACGGAAACCTCTCGTGCCACGACGAAGCTTGAAGATTGAGATTCAGCAATTGCGGAATATTCATCATCTGAAGCGATCCCCTTAGCTAACTTTTGATAATCAACCGAGCAAATGGCTCCTGTCCGGGTTCGAGTGTGGTGATATACCTCTTCAAACTCATCACAAATTTCCCGAACCGTTGGGGAATGACTTCTTTGTGACTCATCAGCACCAGGATTTGAAGCCTTCCCTCTACCTATCACATTTATAGTGACTTCAGGGTATTCAGTTTCGGCTATTTTCTTTTTATGATGACGTCGTCGCTTGATAGGCCTGGCGATGTTTGTTAATCGGTCGAATACCAATTGTCGAGGTTCAGGTGTACAACAGTGGCATTCTAAAAGAACTGCTGATATAAGCCGCTCACACTGGCATAGATGAGCTGCTTGCGGTGTTGGTCTTTCTCTCGACAACAATTCCCGTAAATCACATACTTGAGAAGAATTTTTCACAAAGCATGAAGATGGAAGCGGGACCCCCTGCTCTTGAGTGGTTAGGATTGGTTCTTGTAGAACATGGATTTTAAGGCTATGTTGACTATTTTGAACTTGGCGGACCATGTCGCATTCTTGAGAATAAACACGAGGGTCGCATTTGGGTTTGTAAGTATTAGGTCGGGACCTGCGTTTAAATGACAAAACAGACCCCTGAGGATCACATCCCAGTTGAACGCATTCCTAAGATACGCGTTTATCTTTGGTAGCGCCTTCCTGAGGGTCGTGTTTTGGAGGAGCAATGTGCCACTGAGGGTCATGTTTCAGTTGTATCACGCGAGGCTCATAATTGGGCTCATTGCCGCGAAGTGTGCGTTCTGGAGTAGAAACGCTGTGTTCGGGCAGAGCTTAAAAAACGCGATCCTCACGTTGGGTTAGAGATCGACTTTCTCGAAGATGTGCCCGTCGTATGGATCTTCTCCATCTTCGAGCGGCATTCTTCTTGGCTTGCTTCAAAGCCTTTGCGGCAACGTCATTGGTGTTTATAGAGTTCGCCTCTTCTATAGGCCGTTTGTGGCCCGTAGCACGTCGTGTTGATGCAGATGTGGATCGTTCAACTTGTTGGACGAGTTCACCAGAGGCTAAGCTCACTCCTTCGGAGGAGGGGTGGTTTGATGAATATCGGCCAAAGGAGAGGGCATTCTTTGGCATTTCAGCCACATGTTTGATTTCTTTGGAGATCTTACAGATGTTACGCCTAGCCTTGGGGCTAAGCGATCCAGAGAAAAGAGCTTCCTCGAACTTAGCTTGATCAAACTCTACAACGAGAGTTTCCATAGTCGTTCCAGAGAGATGGACGTCAGATTGCGCTACCACTTCATCATCAGAGAAGCTAGTCCCTAGCGGAGTCGCCATCTTTTGTTCGGTGAAAAATTCATAGTAAAAAGACAATGAAAGAATTGAATGTTTTATTCTCTCAATCTTAATTACAATTTGGATTTCCAATTACAAAAGAGAGAAGAATGATCTGAATTCTCCCATTTGTTTAATTCTGGGTTCTTCATGGTGGCGATGGAGTGCTTTCCTCGAATACTCGCGTCGAATTTGCTCTCCGTTGACAATCCGATGGTCTCAATTCACTGGAACAACTAACTTGTGTGGTCGAACTGATCGAGAACTCTTGATAAGTTTTGTAACTCAAGACGAGTGAAAAACTCTGGTGGAAAAGATTTGTTTGAACCGAAATAATTCGGTTGAGAATCCAAATATCAAATATCTGGTAATCTTCAGTTGCAGAAGATTGTTGCCTCCAGATTTTCTCCTCTCCGAAACCCGACCTCCAAATCTGATCCTGAACTCTATTGAGTTTTTTGATATTTATAGGGGTATTAAGGGTGTAACTACCCCATAATGCGTGCCTATCTGAGGGTTTACTCGCCCTATTAATTGGGTATAACAACCCACTTAAACCACTCCCCAGATCATGGGTGAACAGTGGTTTTCTCAAAACCGTGTGGATCACGTTTGAACGAGTCAGCGTCTTGCATTCTGGGTATGATCCTGCGTCTAAACGTAGTATCTGGAGTCGCGTTTGCAGTGATATGGAGCTGTGTTTGCAGTGGATGTAGAGCTGCATTTGTAGCGGATGAAGCTACGGGTGCAGTGGCTGTAGAGTTGCGTTTGTAGCGGATGAAGCTGCGGATGCAATGGCTGTAGAGCTGCGTTTGTAGCGATATGGAGCTGCATTTGCAGCGGCTGTAGAGCTGCGGATGCAGCGGTTGCGTTGACTTTGAAAATTACTTGTGTTTCAACTACAAGCATGAATTCTGCATCTTGGTTTGAAGAAATTATTGCTTTGTAATCTCTTCTTGATCCATAGGAGAATCCTCTGGTTGCAGCTTCCATTTGTTAACAAGAAAGTCGTCTAATTGTAACCTCCTTAGTTAAAACTGTCAGTTGAAGTATGATAGGGGTGAACTATCTATTGTGATTTTTAGACAACCTACATAGACTGGGGTTCCAATTCAAACCTCACAATCAGTGAGTAATTCTCGAGTCTTTACAACAGACTTAAGAGAGTTCATATCGAGAGAAAGACCGATGCAACAAGTCATTCGTTCATTCCAATGCGAACGATTGATTCCTACGGTCCTCTCAGTATGTCAATGTTGCTCATATACAGCCAAACCATTAGTGTTCAACCAATAAACGAACGTTGCTTTTCCTAACCAATAATGATGTTCACACAGGAAGAAGTCTAAAGAGACCGAGTATCCTGGAGTCACTATCAATGTGATCAGCAGAGGGAAAGCCTCATGTCCTAGTTCTGATGACACTGAGACAAGTCGTTAACCGACCGTTAGAAAAATCATTGACGAGTTTGAAGGAATCTACTAATGCACTTGGACGCAAATAGGAGCCATTCCCCCTATCAACTATCGGAGGCTAGCTAGAGGAACCAATTCTGAGGATGAACACTCAGCCATTGCGGAGTCTTATCATCAAGTTCCTTCGTTGAACATGAGAGCTTCGTCCACATGGCAGAACATTATGAAGATCTTTCAAAGAGGGTTGCTGAGCAGGATGCCATGCTCCGAGCATAGTGGGAAACTATCAATCAAATTTGGGATATGATGGCTCAGATCATTGCCAATAGAGCCTATTTCCAAAAAGCTAAGTCGCAACCTCAGCAAAAATCCTCCCGAAAAGGAGGATCACCCACATCGAAGGCAAAACAAAAAGTGAATGAGACCTCTGATCAAGAAGCTTATCACATAGTCTCTTCATCTGAAGAAGAGAAAGAAGCCGATAATGAGCAGAATCCTCAATCAGCTAAAATGAAAGAATTGGAAGCCCGCGTCAATGCTATTGCTAACAGAAGCGAGCTCCAAGATGAGGGAGTTGTCAGACCTTATCCTACCGAATGGGATTCAACCCCTTATCCTCCAAAATTTAAGGTCCCGACGCTACAAACTTTTGACGGCACGAGATCACCGAATCAACATATCTATCATTTTAAGTCACAAACTAGGAATGTGATATCAAACGATGCCATACTGGCTCGATTGTTCATTAGCACCCTCAAGTGAGTTGCCTTTGAATGGTTCAGGAAACTGCCTGCGGGATGTATCCAAAAGTGGGCGGATCTAGAGAGACTCTTCCTGTCAAGATTCTTTGAATGTGATACAGAAGTCTCCATCCATACCCTTCTCGCCACTAAGAAGAAGAAGAGGGAGTCCGTTAAAGCCTTCGTCATGAGGTTCTGAAGCATGGCTCTTCGATGTTCGTCAGGTATCACACAGTATACCTTAGTGGAGACATATCGACACAACTTGCAGACCACACCTTTTAGCACAAATGAGGGTTACAGAATGCCGTTCCTGGAGACAACTAATCTCTCAAGGCGAACAGGCTCAAAATATTATTAGCTGAAGAACAAAGTAGGCAGGATTAGCCTGAACAATCAGACCAAGCCTAATCTTCTCAGTCAGAAGGGGAGGATACTATGGCCACCAAAGCCAATCCTCTTCAGTAGGATGGTGGGTCCAACAACTATCACGTTAACAGTTACCTCTGATAGTCAAACTCGTTGGATAGTAGCCCACTAGGTGATGTGCCATGTCTACCCTTTTTCTCCATGCACTTGTTTAAGACTGAAGGTTGACTTATTTGTAGTTCATTGGATTATGAGTAATAAATTTTCTGAGTTGTCATGTTTAATTGAATACCTCTGTCGAGCACGAAATCTACCAAAACTATCACGTTAATATTTACCTCTAATAGTCCACCAACTTGCCAATCCTCTTTAATAGGATGGCAGATCCATAAAACTATCATGTTAATAGTTACCTCTGATAGTCCATCAATTTGTCAATCCTCTTCAATAGGATGGTAAGTCCATAAAACTATCACGTTAACAGTTACCTCTGATAGTGCACCAACTTGCCAATCCTCTTAATAGGATGGCAGGTCCACAAAACTATCACGTTAACAATTACCTCTGATAGTTTATCAACTTGCTAATCTTCTTCAATAAGATGGCAGGTCCACAAAACTATCACATTAACAATTACCTCTGATAATCCATCAACTTGCCAATCTTCTTCAATAGGATGGCAGGTCCACAAAACTATCACGTTAACAATTACCTCTGATAGTCTATCAACTTACCAATCTTCTTCAATAGGATGGCATGTCTACAAAACTATCACGTTAACAGTTACCTCTAATAGTCAAACTCATCAGATAATGGCCTACCAGGTGATGTGCCTCTATTCCGACTTCATGGATAGTGTCCCACTAAGCGATGTGCCTTGTCTACCTCTTTTTTATTCCCGTGCCAAGTCTTAATAAATAATGGGTGTTGGTTACTTAGAATCTATTGGATTAAGAGTAACAAATCTTTAATATCGTCGAGTGAATATTACACTTCTGACGATCATCACCCTCATGGAGTATGAATGCAGCTTGCATCACTCTCAATTTGTCACGTTAACAATGCACCTCTGATAATAAACTTATCAATCCTTATCAATAGGATGATAGGTCCTCAAAATTGCTCAAATCGCAATCTTCCCTAGCAAGACACTAAGTCTTCAAAATCTTATTCAAATCACAAGTATCAAATTTCATCGCTTCTGGTGATAAACTCACCTAGCAAGTTTTCCTAGTGATACGCTAATTCCCAAAATCTTGTGCAAGTCATAAGTACACATTCTCTTATCACGTTAAAACCAAACCTCTGACAAATCAACTTATCAATCCTCTCCAATAGGATGATAAGTCCATAAAGGTGCTCCGATCGTAACAAATTCCCATCATGTTAACACCACACCTCTGACAAATTAACTTATTAATCCTCTTCAATAGGATGATAAGTCTATAAAGTTTCTCTAATCGCAATAAATTCCCGTCATGTTAACACCACACCTCTGACAAATCAACTTATTAATCCTCTTCAATAGGATGATAAGTCCTCAAAGTTACTCCAATCGCAACACAAATTTCTGTCACATTAACACCACATCTCTAACAAATCAACTTATTAATCCTCTCTAATAGGATGATAAGTCCATAAAGTTGCTCCGATCGCAATAAATTCCCATCATGTTAACACCACACCTCTGACAAATCAACTTATCAATCATCTTCAATAGGATGATAAGTCCTCAAAGTTGCTCCAATCGCAACACAAATTCTTGTCATGTTAATCTTACACCTCTGACAAAATCCACTTATCGACTCCCCAATAGAGCGATAGGTCCTCAAAATTACCCTGATCGTAATATTCAATCTTGTCATGTTAATATCACACATCTGACAAAATTAACTTATCGAGTCTCCTCAATAGAGCGATAGGTCCACATACCCGTCAAGTTAATATCACACCTCTGATAACCAAATTAACTTATCGGCTCTCTTCAATAGAGAGATAGGCCCATAAAATACTGTTAGGTTAATATCACACCTCTAACTGTCAAGCCCTCTCCAATGAACTTGTTAATCCTTTTTCAAAAAGAATAACAAGTTTTCATCATAAAATCCCCAGTGGATTAAAGATTTTTTGGAATTATCCTAGTGATAATAAAGAAAATTTCTGAATTTTACTCTAAGTAAAAATTCATGCCAAGTTAATACTACACCTCTGGCGCTTTTAACTTTCTTTTAGTGTTTCAAGTAACACAGGAAGAAACAGTGACAAAGCCCACATATTCAACATCGTGGCAGGTTGTTATTAATAACGCTAAAATCCATACCTTACACGCATGGGGGGCTTTATCTCGATCCCTAATTAGAGATAAGTCTGCATCTAACACATGTTGCCGGGTAGCGTATTCCCGTGAAAATAGCAAAGCCCACGTATTCAACATCATGGCAGGTCGTTATTAATAACGCTAAAATCCATGCCTTACACGCATGGGGGACTTTAACTTGATCCCTAATTAGAGATAAGTCTACGCCTAACACACATTGCCGGTTAGTCTTTTCCCGTAAAAATAACAAAGTCTATGTATTCAAAATCATAGCATCAAGTCTAAGAGGGTTCATTCTCTTAGCACAACGTTACATGTGAAACGGATTCAAATAATTCACATGCTAGCCCGACTCAAACGGTAGTCAGTAAAGGCTTATCAAATCCGTTGATGGCTGAGGGTTTGCCAAAAATCCTATGCATGTTTACAGGCTCATCAGCTTAATGGATGTGAGCCGAGACTTGAAACAGGTGAGCTAAAGATAAGTCTCAAAGACTTAGTCAAAAAATGCATGAGAGCCACCTCCGTGTCTTAAGTCAAAACGCTAAGGTCAGACCCACGTTGCAAACACCAAAACGCTGAGGTCATACCCATGTTCCAAATTTAAAATGCAAGGATGAGACTCGCGCATCAAGTTCAAAATGCAGGGGTCCATCCCCGTATTCCAGAAGTAGGATTATCACGCATACCTTCACATAGGTTCTGCATGGCAAATCCCTTCAACCATGATGCCTTTGAAGTGAGTGAAGAGAACTACTCCTTTATGACAATGAATCAACAGCTCCAAGATCAGAGTTGAGATCCAAAGTATTCCAAAAATTTATCCCAGTTAACTGTAAACTTTCGAAAACTTTGTAGGGGGTTCTGTAGGCTATCTAAAAATCACAACAGATAGACAATCCCCATCAAACACCGATGATGGAAGTTATAATCTGACGACTTCCAAATGGTTACAATTTAAAAACTTTCACGTAGATTGGTGAAGGTTATAATCTGACGACCTTTGCAACAACTGATAAAAGCTCTAATCAACAGCCTTCACAATCAACATCGGGAGTAATAATCTGACGACTCTCATATTTTCAAGGAGCCAAGATGAAGATTACAAGATGACGGTCTTTGCAACGCTCTACAGAAGAAGTTATAAGTCATTAGCTCCTTCTAAAACGCGAAATTCACCTTCGCGTTTTAGTTCTCGAAACGTAGGCGACCCCCGTGTTTCCAACCTTCAGCAAATGAAATGCAAGCGACCCCCGCATTTTCAACCTTCAGACTCTAAAACGCGGGCGGCCCTCGTGTTTTTAAACACCCACCAGGTACCTAACTTCGTGTCTCTAGTCTAAAACACGGAGCTAGGGTCCTGAACGCCAAACTGGATGTTGTTTGACTCATTCAACATGAGCTGAATGATTCCAAAACCATTTCCCACAATTTGGGGGCGGTTACACCCCACTTAGGAGCGATTTAAGGGTTAGTTACACCCCTTAATCCTCTATAAATAACTAAAAATCAATTCAGTTCAAGGGTTGGAGCGGAGGGGATTTGGCTCTCGGTTTTGGTTGGCTTTTCAGATCTAGAGGGCAGCAAAGGGCATCTCCAATTCATCTTCTTTTTCGGCAGCAAAGAAGAAGTCTCTCAAGTAGATCATCGTGGAGCTTTCATACTTGGCTTGTCAAACTGATTTTTAATTAAATCAACTCTTTTTCAAGAGTTTAAACTCGATCTGAGTTATCAACTCGTCCAGAGTTTCAAACTTGCTTTGTAAGTTCTCCACAGCGTCAAATCGTGAGGAGGAGATACCATTCCAGTTAATCAAGACGTGCGGATCGTCAACGGAGAGCAAACTCGATGCGAGCATTCGAGGGAGGCACTCCATCACCATCTTAAAGAACCCAGAATTAAACAAAAGGAAGAATTCAGATCAACTCTCCTCTCTTTTGTAATCGAAAATCTAAATTGTAATTGAGATTGAGAGAATACAAATCAAATATATTTCTTTCAATTTTTCTTTTTACTATAAATTTTCCACCAAACAATAAGTAGTTAATTAGTGCTCCACAATAGACTATTTATGAGTTTATTTTTCTTTTAGTGGTGCATTTTATTTTGGAGGTTGAGTGCCCATGTATTTTTTAGTTGACTCTCATGTATTAGAGATTCAATGTTTTTATTCCAGTTTATTAGATGTATTTTCTTTTCTTCTGTTAGAACAAAATTATAGTTATTATTGGATGTCTCTTGTCTATACTGTGTTTCTTGTATGATCATCTTTAATATATTTGCTTGTACCCTCACTTATTATTTTGACATCTGCTAGAGCGATATTAATATGATGGTGAAATATGTTTATGCACAGTGTTGGGTGCATGACAGGTTTGACATCTTTGGGTTCATCTTGTACTACAGTCTTATGTGAAACCAGGGGCGTCACAGTTGATATCAGAGCTGTAGTTTCAGCATTCTTAGGATATCTTGTGTCGAGTCGGTGGAGCTAGTATAGTGTTTTCCTTAGGGCTCATGTATAGAGTTCGCTAGGAATTCCTAGACTGAGTGAGGCCGAAATACGCATAACTCAAAAATTTTGAGAAATATTTTTTATGATTAACTTACTTTAATTATAAAGTATTTTTAAGGATGATAAGTGTTATGTTTTCCTATTGCTATATCATATGTTATATATGCTTGTGGTCTCATTTATTGTGTCTAATAGCTCTCCTCCTGAACTTATAGATGTCGGGATGAGAGTGTGGTCGTGGTAGATTTTATACTCAGGGAGCTAGGCAAGCTGATCCAAAGCCTAAGCGGTAGCAGGTTTCAGAGTATTTGATCGACCTCATAGCGTCAATTGCAGCCAGACTGGCAATGTTTGAGGAGCGAGTGGCGAATCAGGTTTTGCCAGCTACACTACCTCCTGCGGTTCCACCACCAGTCATACCAGCTGTGCTTATTACAGAGGCATCACTAGCAGCTACACCACCATCAGCTACTATTAGAGCCGCACAACAGGAGGCTTAGCTCTGTTTGGTGGAGAGATATCAGAAGCTGAGGGAACTCGAGTTTCATGGTACATCACACTCGCTCGTAGCCCATAAGTGGAAGGAAGATGTGGGTAATATTCTAGATTTGTTTGATATCAATTCAATACAGAATTAGATGTTAGCAGCTTTCAACCTCAAAGGCGACGCTAGAGGGTGATATAGGCTCTAATTCACACCGGAACAGTGAATGACACTTACTTGGGAGGATTTAACCTACTTCATTGACGAGCAATATGTATCTTCTACGACAAAGACTGGGAAAGAGTTAGAGCTATCCCGACTAGAGCAGGGAGACATGTTTGTAGCTGATTATGAAAGCAAATTTATGGGTCTACTCAGATTTACGAGCTTGTGGCATACAGGGGAGCGTTAGGCTCAGATGTTTTTGATGGGACTTCGCCCAAGCCTACATCACTATCTTATGTCTAGACGATTCCACTCAGTGCGAGATGTAGTCGATGATTCCATTTCATAAGAGAGTGAGACCGTTATTTTTCAAAAGGGTAGAGAGAGAAATTCTAAAGCAGGGCAGTCCAGAGATAAGGGAAAGGGCAACATATCATTTTCAAGACCTAGAGGATGCTAACAACAAGGCAAAGGGTCTCAACAACAGTAGCAAGGGCCTCATAAGAAGGGTCCACAGTAGGATGAGAGAGCACGATAGCAGCGCAAATTTCAGGGTGCTTGTTTGCACTACCATAAGTTCGATCATAGAGACACATAGTGTTATAGTACACCAGTAGGAGGCTAGCAAGGCAAAGGTCAAATTAAGAACCATAGCTGAGTCTAGGGCTAGCAGCCGAGACTATAGGCACCACCGGCAGTTTCGAGGATAGAAGGTCAGGTGCATGCTATTCAGGAGTTGCCTCTGTGATAGATAGTTCTGTATACTCCAGATCATTTGGCACAGTAGTCCACAGCTTCTAGTCGAGTTTACATAGTTATACCACGTGATTATGGTGCGAACAGGGCCATAGTGGAAGGTACGTTCCTTGTGAACTCCTTCCCAGCCAGTATCCTTTTTGATTCAGGAGCTTCACATTCTTTTCTCACTTACGTTTTCATGGCTAGACTACAACTACTTGCACACCCCCTAGACGTACCCTTGTCAATTTGTACACCTTTAGGTGATGTGTCCCTATTAGATAGTATCTGTAGGAGATTTGTTGTCAGTCTAGACGAGTTAGACTTCATAGTTGATTTGATCATCTTACGCATGTCTGAGTTTGATGTGATTCTTGGTATGGATTGGTTATCTTCCTACCATATCACTATCGACTATTTTACCAAAATAATTAGTTTGTGAGCATCTGATGGGACTGAGTTGGTTGTAGTAACCTCATAGGGGAACCATTTTGGAGAGTTATTTCTGGCATACATCAAGGAGGTGTTGCAGCGGGATCAAGGTGTTGATTTGTACGAGACCAGAGTAGTCTCAAAATATTAGAATATCTTTCATGACATACCTGGATTGCCTCTAGTGAGAGACGTTGAGTTCTGTATAGAGTTATAGCCGGGCACAACACTGATATCCTATGCACCTTATTGTATGACACCTACTGAGATGAGGGAGTTACAGACTCAATTAGAGGAGCTCATTACTTAGGTATTTATTTGTCATAGCCATTCTCTGTGGGGAGCACCGTTGTTTCCCGTGAAGAAGAAGGATGGAAAACCTTCGTTTGTGCATTGATTACCAAGAGTTGAGTAAGGTCACCATCCAGAATAGGTATTCATTACCGAGGATTGATGACTTATTCAACTAGTTGTAGGGAGCATAGTGTTTCTCGAAGGTTGACCTTCGACCTGGTTATCATCAATTGCGCGTCTGGTAGATGGATATTCCTAAGACCATATTTTTGAGTTGGTATGGGTCCTTTGAATTTCTTGTCATGTCATTTGGGCTAACTAATGCACCCGCGGTATTCATAGATTTGATGAACCGGGTTTTTCATCCGTATTTGAACTAGTTTGTGATTATTTTCATCAACGACATCCTCATCTACTCGAGATTAGAGGCCGAGCATGAGTAGCATCTTCGTGACATTACAGACTTTTCGGGAGTACTACTTGTATGCAAAGTTTAGCAAATGTGATTTTTGGCTTTCAGATATTAGATTTTTTGGCCACGTCATTAGCCAACAGGGTATAGCAATTGATCTAGTAAAAGTTGAGGCAGTTCTTAATTAGGAGCCGCCGAAGACAATCACGAAGATTTGTAGCTTCTTAAGGCTTGTCGATTACTACAGAAAATTCATTCAGGATTTCTCCAAAATTTTTACCCCATTAACACGCCTTACGAAAAAGGGTTTTCAGTTTGTTTAGGGGGCAGAGTGTTAGAATGCCTTTGAAACTTTGAAGGCCAAGTTGTCTACCACACCAGTGTTGATCATTCCAAGCAGTGATAAGACCTTTGTTGTCTTTACGGATGTGTCATTATCGGGACTAGGATGCATTTTGATGTAAACTTAGAGAGTGGTTGCTTACATCTCACGGCAGTTGAGAACTCATGAGAAGAATTATCCCACTCACAACTTAGAGTTAACAGCGGTGATCTTCGCAAATAAAACGTGGAGACATTATCTTTATAGGGTTTAGTTTGAGTTATTTATAGATCATCAGAGCCTAAAATACCTCTTTTCTCAGAAGGAACACAACCAGAGATAGCGGTGATGGGTCGATTTCATTAAGGATTACGAGTTTGTGCTGTAAAACCATCTGGGAAGGTGAACGTCATAGCAGATGCTTTGAGGAGAAAGCAACAACACAAGCTTACAGCTTTGAGGTGCTCGTTGTACCGAGATCTTCTTACCCTCAATCAGTTTGACTTTATACTAGAGGTTGGTAGAAGCAGTGCATTTTTTGTGGCGTTAACAATACAACCATCATGGACTGATAGAGTAGTCAGTGCTCAATTGGAGGACTCTTAGATTCAAACGTGGAAGGGGGATATCTCCAAAGAGCCCACGGTAGATTGGACTATCAGATCAAATAGAGGTCTTTGAATGAGAGGGTGGTTAGTAGTGCCAGATAATCCATAGTTGAAGAAGGACTTGTCTAATGAGACACATCATACCAGGTCCACGGTACATCCCGGTACAACCAAAATGTACAAGGATTTGAAGAAATGCTTTTGGTTGAATAGTATGCATAGGGATGTTGCGGAGTATGTATCTAAATACATTACCTCTCAACAAGTGAAGGCAGAATATCAAAGACCCGCAGGTACCCTAAAGGCCTTACCTATTCATGAATGGAAATGGGCAGATATTTTGATTGATTTCATTATGGGATTGCCGAAGTCAGCATAATTTTTACCGATTAGGACAAGCCATACTGCAGAGACTGATACAAGGATTTTCATTCAGGAAATTATGAGATTAATGGAATTCTAGAGACAATTATATCGGATCGTGGCTCAATATTCACATCACATTTCTGGAAGAGCTTCCAGAATTCTTTCTGCAACCAGCTAGCATACAATAGTGTTTTCCATCCACATACAGATGGTCAAAATGAGAGAGTCAACTAAATATTGGAGGATATGCTTTGGGCATGTGTAATCAATTTCCAAGGCAGTTAGGAAGATCATTTACCATTGATTGAGTTCGCCTACAATAATAGTTACCAATCGACCATAGGTATGGCTCCTTATGAATCATTTTATGGGAGGCCTTGTAGATCTCCAATTTGTTGGGCAGAGCCGGAAGATAGCTTACTGCTTGGACTAGACCTTATGAGGTAGACTACGGAGAAGGTAGCATTGATTCGATATTCTTACAGCCCAGAGCTGACAGAATGGTAACATAGATTAGAGACGACGACCTTTAGAATTTCAGGTTGGAGACTATGTTTTATTGAAAGTATCACCTATGAATGGTGTCAAACGTTTGGTAAATGGGGAAAACTTACCCCGAGATATATCAGTCCATTCAGGGTTATTGATCGTGTTAGAGTCGTTTAATACCGACAAGACCTTCCAGCGTCGATGTCAGGTGTGCATGATGTATATCATATCTCGACGCTCAAGAAGCACTTATGAGACAAAGAACAACAAAGAGTAGTTGATGTACTAGATTTAGAGCTTCAGGAAGATTTGACTACAGTTGAGACACCAGTTCGCAATCTTTCTAGCGAGGACAAGAAGCTCTGGAATAAAGTAATCCTGCTGGTTAAGGTGCAGTGGAACAGGAAGGGAGTTGAAGAAGCTTCCTGCGAGCACGAGGAGGATATGCGTCATGGGTACCTATACCTATTCAATCAGGTATATTTCTAGTTATAGTATTATAGTGCTCATCTTATCTATATAGCCGCATTTTACACTTCACGTTAGAATGTGGATATTAACACTTAACACCTAATCATTCGGAACATATGATATATATATGGGGAGTTCCTTGTTTGGATTTTTTCGCCTGATGTACTAGTTATGTTTAATTAGAGGCTAAGTGGGGGTAATCGATTTGAGATTGGTTAAGTACATATATGAATACATATATAAGTATGAATGTACATGTATACTAAATCTGCTTCAGTGTGTTGGTCAGTCGATCGACCCTAAATACCAGTCAACCAATTGGCAGCTGATGGGTTTAGCTTGTTTTCGGGTCGAGTCTGCTTTTTACACACACACACACACACACACACACACACACACACACACACACACACACACACACACACACACACACACATATATATATATATATATATATATATATATATATATATATATATATATATATATATACATA